>JAZGTI010017942.1:0-11910 GCA_036877585.1 Botia kubotai
TTCTAGTTATTGCAATTGCATGTCATTGTTAATTTTATGTGGTGGGAATGCAATTATAATTGACATTTTTTAGAGTCAATAACGCTAATTTACATCTCAAATTTGCAATATTACCATGTATTCTGTTTTTTCTGTTTTCCACCAGTTTTAAGTTCTATATTGTTTTTAATGTCTCAGCTGTTTGTTTTAAATCTGTTTTCTGTAAAGCTGCTTTGCAACAATGCAAAAAATGTGAACGTCATCACAGAAATAAATTTGTTTTGAACGCGTGAGTCCTCCCTCTCTATACGCGGCGCTGTGGAGAGGAGACGCGCGTTTGCTCCGCCCCCATTAAAGCAAACCAGTTTAGAGTTAAATAGTGGCAGTGTGGGGTTACAATGTGGGCGGGACTAAATTCTCCCGAAATGATCTCTGATTGGCCAGATACGATGGTTTTAAATATTAATTCTTCTATTTCTATTATTCACGGAATGTTTCAGTTCATATGATGTATGCTGTGTCACGTGGTCACGTCTCGCTGTCATTCGCTACGTCTGCGCAAGAATGAAAATAAAACACTTCATAAGTTCGACTTTTATTCTTTATAAGCGAGTGCTTTAAAAATCCTTTAAAGATTACGTTTCAGTGTACAGAAACGTGCTGAGTTTCAACAGTTGAGCCATCGAACACCCCCTAAAGGAATATATCATTTATTTCTGAAGCCACTTCAGAATCACGTGATACAAACACGACTCTATCTGCCCATGTACGTCACGCTGACCCAGTTTGCGACAGCAGAGGTTATATCACCCTTATCGCGTTAACTTTATCTAACACACTAACGGGACCCACAGACGCGCTGACACTGGCATGACCGCGTTCCAAACGTGTCTTCTGATGAGATCCTGTCGTTAAATCCGTTTTCCGGAAAGACAAATATCTGTTGTACACTAGTAAGTACATGTGTACGATCGCACTGTATCGTGCTGCACTAGTTCGCATTACGACACGTTCGGTGTCGCGCGGTGTTTACTGCTTGTTATTGACGCGACGTGTTTACGCGTTTATTGTCTGTAGCGTTTTAATGTCTGTAGTTTTACATGCTACTTTATAACGGTATAGAAAATAAGTGACGCTTTGTGTACCCAGCTAGCTGGGAACGTTCTCGGAACGTTGGCTAAAGTTCCCGGAAAGTTCTCGGAAAGGTTCTTGCGGCAACGTTCGTGGAACCTTATTCCCGTTATATAACACATATAACCCTTATTTATTACCGTTATATAACATATTTCACTCTTATTTATTACCGCTATATAACATATATCAAAAACATTATTCTAAGTAGTTAGTTGTACGTTACAGAATAAAACATAATATTGGTTATAAAGTAACTTTTTTTGATGTCTGTTCAACGCTTTGGTATGCAATGACTTTAAACGTTACTGTAACACTTGTTATCATTTATTCTGATTATTATTATTATTGTTTGTTTATTTATTATTTTCCCCAACAGATCTGGTTTCAATATGTCCTGTGCATGCAGGCCTGCAGCTAGAGTGATTATAAAGTCAGTTGGTGAGTAAACCATCAATGCAATAAAACCCAGATGCATTAGCTGGTTACTCGGTCTAGCATGTTGACAAGTTCCCCTAACTTCCCCCAAACCCCTCTAAAACAATGAAACCAGATTAAGCTAACCAGTGGAATCCAGCCTGGTGACCAGCTAATACCAGCAGATCAGTTAGGCTTGTTTTAGCAGCTTTGTTTTGGTGCCACTTCCAAAAAACATTAGCAATTTTATTTGGTACTATTTATTTACATTTTTTTCTAAGCAAATTGAATTGTTTGTGATCTGACGCGTGTTTTTTGTTTTAGGTTTGTCCTCACGGGTTCAGCTCTTGAGGAACAGTAAACTGGTGTGTCATGAAGCGCTTTTGTCTCCAGCTGTGTATGTGAGGTCATTTTCACAAACGGTCGTGTGCTCGGCCGTTAAAGACAGCACGCCCAGAGACGGCGATGGTGGAAAGGTGCGTTGTGGTCGCATACGTGTGTTTAATATCTAAAAATACGGCCGGTTATTGGAGGTGTGTTTTTGTGTCGTGCAGAAGAGCGTGACTGATACAGGTGGACGGCGGGCGCCTGGAGCTGGAGGGTCAGGTAAAGGGGGCAGTCTGCGCTGTCCAAAATGTGGTGATCCCTGTACACACGTGGAGACCTTTGTATGTGAGTGTCATTCATTTACCTTTAACATTGACCAATTAAATATGAATGTTTATCGGTCGCCCAACATGGATTATATGTTGATATCTGAAGGGAATTGTGGCCGATATATAATACAGATAAATTGTTGAATTGTTGTCGTTGTTGAAATGCTTAATATTAAAGAATTAGCAAAAATTCACTCAAAAACATAAGCTTACAGAAAATTCTTAAGAGTCTTAATAGTTGACCGTTTCAAAAACCGGCAACATTATTGGTCGATTACAGTTTCAGTTAGTCCTAATGTCATCCGGCCTGGCCAATAGAGAAGCCCATTGCTGGAAGGTCGTGATACCACTTCTGATTGTCTCTCTCATTGAGTGAATGACTCTCTTCATCCGCGCAGCCTCCACGCGGTTTGTGAAGTGTGAAAAGTGTCATCATTTCTTCGTGGTTCTGTCTGAGTCCGACTCTAAGAAAAGCTTGAATAAGGAGACCGAAACTGCCTCAGAACACGCTAAAACGGCTTTCGCTCAGAAACCCCCTCCACCACCTAAAAAGGTATGATCCATCACAACACACACTGTTTGTTCTGTTATATATTAAGTTAACGTAATCTTTGTGTTATTCGATGCTTTCGAACTTCCAAAACCATAAACGATACTCCAAACGAGTTCTCAAAGCAGTAAACAATGTGCTTTCTGTGTCTTAACTGCTTTAGATTTACACCTACCTCGACAAATATGTCATCGGCCAGTCATATGCCAAGAAGGTGTTGGCGGTTGCCGTCTATAATCATTACAAGAGGATCTACAACAACTTCCCGGCGGTGAGCCGACAGCAGGCGGAAGCAGAGAAACAGAGTTCCCTCACTCCCAGAGGTTGGTCCAGTCCACCGGACCAGATCCGCTGCCAAATTCCAGCCCTGTTTTTACATCCAGCTCTGTTATAATAGTTACATTATTTGAGGCCCCACTGGTTAATAAACATGCTACACTGTATAATAATTGTTAAAGTTATGCTACACTGGAATAAGTCATGCACAATAAGATCGGACGCGTGTATTTACGTAAACGTGGTAAATTTGACTTTTAAATTGTTGACTTTTCTGTAACCTCACGAACCGTAGCTGTACATCAAGTAGGAATTAGTTTATCTTTTCTAAACTTAATCACCAGTTTAGAATCACCAAATTAAACACATCACCAGTAGTGCTACTAAAATTAAACCTGCTGATCCAGACAATTTAGACGTTACTTCTCAAATAAATCTTGGAGAGAAACGTTCAAAACGTCAAAAACACACTGATCGTACCCTCAGCGGCCTTTAGCTCATTGTCATGTTGTTGTCTTTGGGGATGTGTTGTTTTGGTCTTTGTCCATTATCATATCTACAGTATTTCAGGATCCATATGTGCTATGAACTTTCCCCTAGTTAGTGTTACACAACTTGTTTTGTGTTGGTGCATTAGTTATGGTAAGTTAACTGTCCTTCTCTCTCTGTAGAGTTAGAAATCAGAAGACGAGAAGATGAATACAGGTTTACAAGTAAGTTTTTTTGTATCTCATTATTCAGATAACCTGACAGATTGGGCAAACTTTACAGTTAGCGAAGTGGAATTTACAATGCCCATGTTTTTATTCGGTTGCACAAATGACTAAAATGTACTGATATAACATGACTCTGCATGTACCTGAAAACATCAATTATCTGTTCTCGTATGTCTGCTCTGCTGTTTGCTAAACGTCCATAAAGTTGGATGAAGTGTCGCAATGACCTAGTTACTGCCTCAGTCTGGCTGACTCGCAAAATCTCTCTCCGTTTGATTTCACACTGAGTCTCTGTCCGTTTGGTTGTATTTATAGTGTGGACAGCAGCCAGCTGTCTGCTCAAACTGGACAGGGTTTGGAAATAGGGCGTCCTGAGTGCGTAATCGTGACAACGAACGCACTTGGCCCTTTCTGTGACGCTTGTGTTTCATTGCTCTTATTCAACAATAATCGAATGCCCTTAGTGAGAGAATTTATATATTAGATATGCGATTATATATGATAAAGTCAATATAACTTGCAAAAAAGCTATATTTAAACTCTTATGTGTGTAAATGCCTCTCACCAATGTTATTGCTGGAAAAAAATTATACACCATTTTTTTCCCTTAATTTATGGCAAGTATGAGTTTATAAATAACTAAAATCAACTTTTCACCCTTGTTGAGAGAAATGTTGATTATATCGGTGTTATTACTAGCCTTTCTTGCTGGCTAGAGACCGTCACAGTTAAATTTATGACAAAAATGAATGCAAAATATCTGCCAGTGTCAAAAGTTTTGGGGCACATCTGCAGTTTGTCTTCTAATCATAGTCCAGTTTAGAGAATTGGTCAGAATTAATGCTAGCGATCGTTGTTGTTTACTAGCCACCATTTCAGTTTGATAACGTAAAACTCTGGTCTTATCGCTTGTGTCAGTTTTCATTCAGTCTTGACTGTCGCTCAATCTGGCGTCGTACAAAAATACAATAAAATCCAACGTTTTATAGCTGCGCTCATGTTCGTGCAGGCTGACAATAAACAATCGTAAAGGACTATTAAAAATCGTGTGCGCCTGGCTTAAATTGGCCAAAAAATGGGAACATTTTATTGGGAACGAACATGTGGGCAGTAAAGCACATTTAACAATCGACCAAAAGTATTATTTTGAGAATGAAAAATCATCCCCCATGTGTTTATTTTTTTGGAGAGATTCAGACCGCAGGGGTTCGAGTTTGTGGCAGCAGGATTCCAGTGGAATAACGTTTCTTTCAAATGTTTAAATGAAAAACACATGTGCTGCTGGAAGGAAGATCTGAGGATTTTTGGTTGTTTACACAGAGCTGCTTCAGATTGCTGGGATCAGTCCCCATGGCAACGCTCTGGGTGCTTCTGTCCAGCAGCAGACCAATCAGCAAGCGCCCCAGGAAAAACGGGGCAGGGAGGTGCTTGACTCCACCCACGCTGACATCAGACTCGAAAAAAGTAACATTGTACTGCTGGGACCTACTGGATCGGGTGAGTACAGCTTTTCTAAACACTACCGTTTGGCCATACAGTTCACTGCTGTAGATTACTGTAAACACAAACATAAATATTCACTCACTATAGCTCCACTTTCTGGTTAGTATGCAGCCTCTTGTACGTAAATTGCATATGGCCTTCAGAACTGCTGAAAAGCAGTATTAGAAATGTAAATTTTTATACTGATGTCATCTGTGTTTAATCATTATAGGGAAAACATTACTGGCCCAGACTCTGGCTAAATGTTTGGACGTGCCCTTCGCCATCTGTGATTGCACCACCCTAACCCAGGCAGGCTACGTGGGCGAGGACATCGAATCTGTAATTGCCAAACTCCTGCAAGATGCCAACTACTCAGTGGAGAAAGCCCAGCAAGGTCAGACTCGCTCTGTATCGTTTTAAAGCCTCAGGGTAGCACCTGCCAGAACGAGTTTTCCATGATCAATACTCCAGATTGATCCAGACTGTTCTTTGCTTCTCGAACTGTTGATTCTGTTCTTTGCAGGCATAGTGTTTCTGGATGAAGTGGATAAGATCGGCAGCGTGCCTGGAATCCATCAGCTCAGAGATGTTGGAGGGGAAGGGGTTCAGCAGGTAGCTTAGCAGTCTCCCAGTTCTCTTCCAGTTCCAGTCATCTCCCAGTCATCTCCCAGTGCTCTCTGGCCTACAGAGCTGCTTTACATGCACGCACATACACTCACAAATAATTCACTGACTGAACCACTGAACGTTCAGGTTTTTTAACGTTGTATTAACATTATTAAAAAAGAAAGTCTTAAGTAATTAAATTATTCAGGTCAGGTGATGCCCATTGCAGGAAACAGAAACGAGCAGAATCTGATGTACTAGACAGGTGTAGTAAAATTGAGCAGTGTAAGTTCTTGTGTTTCGCGCGGGGAGTGTGTTAATGTTTTTGTATGTTTGTTTGTGTATTTGAACAGGGTTTGCTGAAGCTCCTTGAGGGAACTATCGTGAATGTTCCGGAGAAAAACAGCAGGAAGTTACGAGGGGAAACAGTGCAGGTGGACACAACCAACATCCTGTTCGTGGCATCAGGCGCCTTCAACGGGCTAGACAGAATTATCAGCCGGAGAAAAAATGAAAAGGTGATTTTTCTATCATTTTACCACGACACGCTTTTTTCTCAATATTTCTCTGATTGTTCACGTATGGTATCGTGGCTCCCGACAGTACCTCGGTTTTGGGACCCCATCGAACCTGGGTAAAGGGCGGCGTGCGGCGGCGGCCGCAGATCTGGCCAACAGCTCGGGGAACGACATGGACGTGATGGCAGAAATTGAGGAGAAGGACCGACTGCTGCGACACGTGGAGGCACGCGACCTCATCGAGTTCGGCATGATTCCGGAGTTCGTGGGCCGTCTGCCCGTGGTGGTTCCACTGCACAGTCTGGACGAGGAGATGCTGGTGCAGATTCTCACAGAACCTCGTAACGCTGTAGTCCCGCAGTATCAAGCCCTCTTCAGTATGGATAAAGTGTGTATCACGCTGTACACGCACCACACAACACCATAGTAGTGTTTATGCAGTGGTTCTGTATTTGATCCTCAAATTGTCCGGTTATATATTTGTTATATATAGTTGCTCATGGTTATATAGGTATATACCAGAATATCATAAAGAACCTAACAATGGCCTGGGATGTGTTTCTTGATCAGGGCCACTAGGGGGCCTCAACAAACTTCCAAGAGGGCCTCTAGGTGACTTAGAAATATTTAATATAAAACAAAACATGCATTAAAGTAAGCTGGAACAACGAAACATCAAGGTAGTTCGTAGTGTTCGTTATTTTTATAACAAATATACATATTTATAGTAACGCCAAGCTCGAGAATATTTTATTGGGTAGATTGTGAGTTAAGAGGTCCTCAATCATTGGACCATTGGGTTCTCCTTGAAGTCAAAGGGTCGAGAACCACCGTTCTAGCATTGTTCCCTCATTGTTCCCTCATTGTTCTAACAGTCTTCTGCTTCTTCCGCTCTGTTACAGTGTGAGCTGAATGTGACCGCGGACGCACTGAGGGCAATCGCTCGCCTGGCTCTAGAACGGAAAACAGGAGCGAGGGGCCTGCGCTCCATCATGGTAAATGACACACATCAAACCCTTCAAACATTTATCTGATCTCAGATCTGCCTCCTTGCTTCTATAATCTCGGTAAGAGTGTGAACTGCAAGATCTTCTTTTGTCCTGCAGGAGAAGCTCCTTCTGGAGCCCATGTTTGAGGTGCCTCACTCTGACATCATCGCTGTGGAGCTGACCAAGGAGGTGGTCCAGGGAAAGTGTCAGCCTCTTTACATTAGGTACGGCCTGTTGTATACTGGTGATCGTGACCTTTTTGACCTGTGCCGAATCATTAACTTTATTATTAATTGTGAGGAAGTATCAGGGCAGGAAATTTGGCGTGCAGATGCAGATACTGTAAGCTAAATAATAAGCTGAATTAATAAATGCTTCTTTCTTAATTGTATCACTGCCGTACCCTGTCAATAATAATATCGGATTGTTTATTTTCACGTGCCAAGAGTATAAAGCTTTAATAATGGATTATTATTAAGAATAATGGATTGTTGATCATGTGCCAGTAGCTTTTTTTATGCAGGACTTTAGAACACTTCCAAATTTCAGGCTGTTGTCATCGTGACATCACCAACAGTTTTTGTTTTTGCCGCCCCAACTGAGCATGTGCCAACTAATCGCCGCCCTTTTGTGTTCGGCTCAGAGCTCCTCCTAAAGAACCAGAGGAAGAGTTCGACTCGGCCATTGAGGACGAGAACTGGCCCAGACACGCAGACGCTGCCTGAAGAGACGCTACACCTCACACCCTTCACACTCAACCAGCACAACCGGCACGCCGTCGTCATGGAGACGAGGGCTGTTTCAGACACACACAAGCGGAGGCTTTTTACTGAAGACATGATAACAGCACAACAAATAATAGTCTGAAACATTATTAAACCATTCGTTGCGGTGTTTAATAACCTAAAAAAGCAAAAATGTGAAAGAATTAATAAAAAATACGTTAACGTAGCGAAGCTTTAGCTAATTTTCCATTTTTGGGCATTGATATCAATTCTATGTCTACAGATAATTATTTCATACTGAAAATGATTTTAATGGGTCATGTGTCGTTTCCCTCTCAGTCGCCTCTTGGCACATAAA
The DNA here is from genome assembly GCA_036877585.1 of Botia kubotai. Lineage (NCBI taxonomy): Eukaryota > Metazoa > Chordata > Actinopteri > Cypriniformes > Botiidae > Botia > Botia kubotai. Next base: position 8,407 of record JAZGTI010017942.1, read on the forward strand.
GCCTATTTGAAAAAGTACGAGTAAATTTGGATTTGAAGGTCGTGTTTGAAGGCCCATTCGTTACTGAAATCCGTCAAAATCAGCCGTATCACTTTTTGTGCAAACAAAGCAGTCGAAAGACAGACGCAATCGCTGAATATATGATACTTTTACTGGAAAACGGGTAATCTAGGAATTTTACTGCAGTTTAACATTTACAGTTTTACTGTATCTGTGAAAGGGGCTAGCAGATTGGGACATCCATAAGAGACGCAAACCGATTATGTGAATCTTAAAATGTTGAATTATGTATTTCACACACTGCGTATGTCCTGCTTCAAAAGGACACAAGGACAGAATGACTGTCTTACACACTGATTTCTGATGTCATGTAACCTTGATTTCTGTAACACAAGTTCAGTGTACCGTCTTACGCAGATTCAAGTTGTAGGTTCGATCATGTTGAGACTTTAACTCAATAAATGAACAAATACAATGTGATGGAGTCAGCAAAAGTACATTTATACAGTCTCACTATATATGTCAAATTTGGGCTCTCCAAGTATTTACAGACGGGATTATTTTGTAACATGAGCTTCAAGGAAGACACACTTAGAAATACACTAAAGATCAACGAAATGAAGCCATGACTTCTGAGGGCTCATTTAGGCCGGTAGTTTATATAGGCGGGGCGTATCATTCCCTATCCCCTGGATGGCCGCACACAGCAGCACCATCTGTACACAACGGCATTCAGAAGAGCAGACTGAAAATCAATGATTCAAAATCTAAATGTAAACCTGGAAATACACAGAAGCAACAATGAATAGAGCTTTATGATTGTGCGTCACTAATGAAATGTGAGCAGGTTACATTTGCCCGAAAGGTCTGATGCGTCCCCCGAAGCACACAATAAACTTTCCAACACTCTCAAAAGCTTTTATGGAGTCCATGCTGAGGGGGGGCTGGGGTGTAAGGGGGCTGCGTACTACAGAGTATGTAGTACATCTTACAGAGTATGTACTACATCTTACAGAGTATGTAGTACGTCTTACAGAGTATGTAGTACGTCTTACAGAGTATGTAGTACGTCTTACAGAGTATGTAGTACACCTTACAGAGTATGTAGTACATCTTACAGAGTATGTAGTACATCCTATAGTGTAACAGAGTTACACATCTGACAGAGTAAGATTTTACTCAAATACTAAATATTCATGTTCTAATTCTTGTCGTTTTGGGATTTTCTGTTTGTCAGTTCACATGCAATACAGTTTACCAGTTTTCCTAAATTCATGCACAGCCCCAGCTAACAGTTTTAGGTTGCAAGAACGTTTCCTTAACATTTCCATTAGTAACAAAAAACGAATGTTTATTTTGAAAGTTCTGGGAACGTTCACAACAGTTTTTAGACGTTGTATTATTGTTATTGCTTCGTTATAAAAAAATGACAGAATTAATTACAAATTACTGAAAAGTTTAAATAATGTTTTCAAACATTCCAAAAAACATTTTGGATAACTTTCAGAGAACTTCAGGAGAACATCAGCCAATGTTCTGAGAACGTTCCTTGTTAGCTGGGGCCTTTATGCTATTTACAGTCTACATATGATATCTATGTTGCGAAAGCACTATGGATTATATATTTTAAGTCATAACCTTAGAGTTACTAGCATTAGAACTTCAGTTCTATAATTAAAAATACAAAAAATCAAGAAAGCCATCACCTCATAGCATTGTGTTATTAACATCCTGATTAACCCAGCATTAAAAATAACCCTGGGTTAAACACTTAACAAGTGTGAACAGCCCGAGATGGCACATTAAACAGACTTGTACAGAATCATGCTGCATTTGTCTGCCCTTCCCTTATAAAAGGACACTCGCAGACATTTGTTGACATCTGCTAAACGCATATTACTTCAAATCTGAAATCCCTGAGTTAAAATTATTCGGCAAATGGCGCTTTGACAGAATCGAATATTTGTGTATATTGATATTGGGGGCGTAAGAATCTGTATTAAAGAGTAACATTTCGTGTCCAGTGATATCAGTCCTTATCAGTGATGATACTGACGCCTCTCCATCGACGTTCTCCTCAACACCTCACTGCTGAACTGGTACGTTAGTTTCTTCTTCACCTTTTTGACCTCGCCGGTCTTGCCGTAGTTCCTCAGGGCCCGGGCCATCTTCTGATAGGTCATCCTCTTGCGGTTGCCCTTCTGCTGGCCCCAGCGGCCGGCGAGAGTCTCCTTGTGCTTGGAGGAGAACTGAAATATGCCTCGTTCTTTGTCGACCCACCAGATGCAGTCTCGCATGTCCCCGTCTTGCAGAAGGTCCAGGAGGAACTGATAGAGACGGACCTTCCTTTTGTTTCCTGTTGAAGTTAACTTTGAACTTGAAACGCTTTCAAATCCAAAAGATATTTAAAATTCCGATCTCAAAAAACATGTAAAATTTTGATCCCAATTAAAATTCACAATCAGTTCCACCAAACACACATTTAAAGGGATAGTTCACCCCAAAATAAAAATGATCTTCTGTGGAACACACTTCATCTGTGGGAACCTTTAAGCACAAGTCTTGTGTTATGCAAATGACAAAGTGCAAAAACGACTTGAATGAGAACGTTTGGGGACTGTTGCGTTACATGTGGAACCAGATGCGGTAATGATGTCGAATCTCGAGTCTCTATTATCACTGATTTGTGAAAATTGTCTTTTATGTTCATAACTCACCTATCAGAGCACTGGAGGTGCCTGGATGTTTATCATTATCCTCCTCACCTTCTGATACCTCGAAGGGTGGACTGCGGCCCCCGGGCTCCTCATCATCAGTGCTGCAGTGGGGGACTGGGGAGCGCTGGTACAGCGAGTGAGGGACATAAGTGTACTAAAGAGAGATAAATATTCATCAGTCCAGCTTCTGGTATTGCTAACAGGTATTTTAACTAGCTAAACCAGCAACTTGGTTGATCAAGTTCATTAGCTAGTTTGGTTTTGATAATGAACACCGTGCCTTTGGTTGTCCACTAACTAGACCAGCAATACCCAGTATACAATGTCCTGGAACAGCATGGAAACTGGTCTAAGCTGTTTTCTCAGCAGTGTCGCGAGTCAAAGTGCATAACAAATGCACAAGACATGCAATATTTTTGGTCCCACATCTTATTTTTAAGTAGAAAATGCTTGTTTAGCGTGATCTTGTATTAGTGGTGTCATACGCCTGGAAACCACAGAATGACTTTTTTTGAAAGAGGAAGTATGAAAGCACAGTGTCAACAAAAAGGGACACAAAATGGAGGATTTATTAATCAAGTGCGAATCAAGTTTCGCTCCCAAATCATGGCAAAATTTTACAGCGTAAACATTTTACCATATTAGTAATTTCAGATATTTAAAAGTGTACCTAAAATGAAAGTTTATACTTTGTTCACTCAAAACTTTGGGCTCTGTCATCATTTACTCACCCTTAATCTAAACTTTCATACAGTATGTGACAATGTATTCTGTAGAACAGACGATG
>JAZGTI010017943.1:0-11910 GCA_036877585.1 Botia kubotai
GGGGAAACTTACAACAATATAATCGATTTTCAGAACATTTACCATTTCAATATGTACCTACATGGCTTATAGTTTTACCACTCAGCCAAGATCAGAAGGAGCCAACTTAAACTTCAGTTGGCCAGTTAGGCAAGTATGCCATCTACTGGTGAAACGTATGAAGCAAACAAAGCCACCCTTTGGTTTTGGTAGGCCGCATCAAACAAGTTTAGAAAGCAACTTTTCAAAGGAGGTTGATAATGAAAATTAAAATAAAATTACCTTTACAGTGTTCTCCTTTGGCTTGACTCCACGCAGACAAAGGGTAGGAATACAGAAACAGGAATAAAATTGGGGACAGGCCGCACACACGCTGGAGAACCAAACTGAACCAAATTTTTATACACGTCTACATAGAGGTAACTGGTGTACTCATTGACCATCTGAATTTCGATTAACAATGATGAACGCGTCTGAAACTTTTCGAAACCTCATGTTTCAAACACACGCTTCAGATTTTTCTGATTTAAACAAACGAGGCCTTGTAAGCCTCATGCTGTTTTGAATTAAATGTTTCGAAGCATTTCATTATTTTCATGCTGATTTGTTAGTAGAAGTCACGTGTTAGCAAACGTTCCCTTTATTGGCCACAATGTTTGCGGTTTAGTATTTCCGAATTTCTAGGTTGAAAATCAATAGCTCCTCTAATTTGTCGTGGCTTTTTTTGGTGATTTTATTTATCAGTGTAAGTGGATATCAAGACTACGTCTGAAAAACAATATTGTCATGCACCTGCTTAACATAAGAGTCATTAAATAATAGTCACACACTGTTTTCGTCTCAAATATCTCTCAGGTATGTTTATCAACATATACAGCACTTATAAACTACCTTATCACTAATGCATAGGGATATTGATCGTAGCTCTTGTCCGTCAGGCCCCTCACACAATAGTATCGATTCCATGTGTAATTACATGTACAAATGCCCTTAGATTTCCTGCCGATTATCTAATGTGATGGTTAGCTTTTCACATATTTTAGTTTAAGTTGCTGCAATGGCCACTGAAAGCCACGTTCTTTCAATAACTTCACCGACGATTATAAATTTTAAGAGACGCTTAAATATGATTATACAAATAAAAGGTATTATCGATTGTATTAATATAAGGATAAAGCTTATTTATAAAGAGAAAAATATTAAACTACAGACTGTGTATTACCGGATATTGTAGATTTCGTTCAAACATAATAGCAATTTCCAAAGCGTTGTGTCAGTCACTTAAGTTGTGTACCGTTTATTCGATTCTTAAAGTTGCAATTACATGAGTATGACCAGCAGATGTCATTAATGCTCAGTGTTTTGAGCGCATTCAAACAGTGAATCAATTTGTAAATCAATTGTTGCAATTATATTGATTTAAAGTTTAAAAAGCTTCGTTTCTCCCATTGCTAGATTGTAGTGCTTTGACTGCCATTCTATACATTATTGGTATCCAGCAGTTTTGAACTTGCCTTTGTAGGAAGAGAGAGCGAGAGCGTCACAAAAACATTCCTTTATTCACAGCAAAAATATTGCAGGGTCATACATTTCTTATGAAGTCAATGTAAGTTAATCATGTGTTATATAATGGAAAGCTCACACTTTAAAGATGGAGATCATTTTAGGTAATGTCAGTTATTGGACAGTTTTCATATTGGTTAGACTTGGGGTTAGGATTAAACTTGTTAAATTTTCATTTTTTCTACGTGTTTTGTTTTTGTTTGTGTAGAAGTAAAAGTAGAAGCACTTTGCTCGATGAAGGAAGTTGAAACTGTCTACCACTTGGGGGCGTAAGTCATCTAACGTTGTATTGTTTCAGATTCACAATTCCTAAATAAAGAATACCCACTAGAACATGATTAAACTTCTTTATTTTCAGTCATTTTCAATTTTATCATCAGTTTTAAAACATATAACAGTTTTAAAGGTTTCAAAGGAAGCATGTAGCAATGAAGCACGGCAAATAACAAACCCTACACTCTTATCTATATTTGTACTGACCAAATAACATGCGTGTTCTTGTTAAATCACTCAGCGTATCCCCATTCACCCCATTCATAACATCAAATCTCTGACTTAGCTGCAAAATCACCAGCAAGATCAATAATGTTTGGCCAAGATTTGCATTGTCATAAAATGTAAGCAATGTTGTAAGTAATGAGATTATGAATTTAATTATGAGGGTCTAAAAGACGCGATTCCAAATATATAATACACAGCATAATGTCCTGTAACCTGCATTACTGTAATGTGGCATAGTAACCTGTAGGTTACCTTGACTACAGCAAATTGCAGTTACTGTAGTTATACCTGTTTTCTTGTCTGAAGGTTTAAATTACAACAATTTCCGTGTTTGTCTTCCAGCTCTTCCTGCATAGTTGGAATCCATTTTTCCTGAGGATTATGCTCACTCGTAGCCTTTTTGTTTGTCTTGAGATTCTGATAGGGTTGTTATGCTACTTCGTGTTTACATATGAAGAAATGTCTGTTAACTGAGGCTATGTTGAGTGCTTCTAAATGAAAACATGGTTAAAGCTGTGAAAAGAACATTTTCATTGTCATTTTTGTTAATATCTTTTCTGTACTTTTAATAAATGCATGCATAAGTCTTGTATCAAGTATTACAGTTTTACATATTACAAGAATGACTGGGGTCATTTCCAGGGGTTCCAGGATGAACACTAAAGGTGACTGATTCACTTACAGCAGATATTTTGCAGTGGCATAGTGGATTAAAAAAGTGTGTATTAATTTGCAATCGTTACCATTTTTACAATAAAAATTAATTTTTTATTTTACCTCAGAATACTTAACTATGAAGCCATGGCTCTTACCCATAATGCAGGGCATACCGAGGCACTTCACGACTTTTTAAATCTATGCATCTGTATCTTACTGTTATATTGTAAATTCATTATTGTAATTTCAGTTAACATGCAGACCAAAGTGTGTACAAATACAGAGAATTACACCACCAGAAACAAACCAAAAATGTATTTGTTTAAATTCAGATTTTGTGGCTTTGCTTACAAGTAAATATAGTTCAGAATTAGCCTATATGTAATATAGAATAGTGTGTATGTGTGTACAGCTACATTTATCAGACTGTCAAACCTCACATGCTAGACTTTATGACCTGACAGCTCCACCATTTTCTCCTTGTTTTATCTCTACAATTAGAATACAATTTTATTGAGGCTTTGTTACTTCATAAATAGCTGGAGGTTAAACACAAATCAAATAAAATCAAAGAAAATTCAATTTAGATAAACAGTCAGACATTGTCTAATTTGGTAAACTGCTTTATTCTCTCTTTATTTTTTAACTCTTTATTCGCTATAGTGAACAATATTGTTTGTTTGGCTGCATATCTTGATTACAGGCAAGCAGCCTCTCTGCAACCACTAATTTAGTCACTAGAGGGTGTAAATGACTACCGAAAACACATTTAATAGCGTAACAGCTGTTGTTACCTTCTGTTTTAGATGATAAAATAACTTTTTGGTGTTCTTTTAATGCTTAATAATATATTCTTGGCTAAAGGCTTGAGAAGAACCACTTTATGCTTGACCTAACCACATACACATACCCAATGCAGCGCAAAGCCACCTTGGTTATTTGCAGCATGCACTTACTATTCTTCAACAGCCTAGGATGAGGTACCAGTAAGATTACTAGTTCAGTATGCTAAGCATTCATTCACTTATGTTTTTATGCAAATCATTACAAGGACAGTTCTCTTCCTGAAGCTGTCTGGGGTGTCTTGTTCAAGGGCAAAATGATGATAGGCTCTAAATGGCAGCCTTCACATACTTCACACAATTTCCTCTTTGGTCAGTTTCTTTAAAATCACAGAGGCGCTACCGAGGCCTCTGAGAAATAAATGTATGAACAAATACAATGTTGCATTCATTAAAGAATAGCATACAACATTTTATAAGGAGTTGCAATGAAGCATGAATTATTATCACATCAAATTCTTGTAATTTTCCGCAGTTTCATTAGTAGCGCGGAATGCGAATCTGATTCAGCTGATTCTGTTCTCAACAAAATCGCTATTTCAAATGTTTTTTTTCTCATTTTCTTTGTCTCAGAATGTTGGAGCAGTAACACCAAATGACTCAGTAAAATATTATGTGAATGAAGTAAAATGATCTCAATGATCTAGTTAATCTCAATAAATAGTGAAATAAAATTCACATTCATGCAAGACGTGGACAATCATAGTTTTTGATGTCTCACTGAAGTCTTTTTTTCCTGTCATGAACTATATTGAGGGAAGTATTTATAGACTCTTGTTTTCCTATGTCGATAGTCTGAAAAGCAGCCCTAATATATAATTACACAAAATCCGGATCGTGTTTTTTTTAATACAGTCAATACCTAATTTTTATAACACCAGGACACAGAAGCACATTCTTCATGTTAATGCAACGTATTTTGTTCACATAAAATTGTGCAGAATTCCAGTTTCCGTATTCTACGATTAGACGTATTTTAATGCTTTAATGCGTGTTTTAAATCTGTACTGGAGTTTTACTAATACCAAAGTGTTGAGTCTACTAAATAATAACAATAAGCGCAAAAGCAATAATAATTAAAAATAGATAGCCTAGGCATATGTCATTTAATGTCACTAAGCGTAAAGTTTCAAGAAAGTTACTATAAAATAGACTTATGAATCTGCATTTTATGCAAACACCCTCAAGTACAGATATTTGTGCCTGAACAACAGCTTCATAATTATAAAAAAAATAATTATTGCAATTAGTAACATGAACAGTAATTTTATTATTCCCACTCATTGTATCCATTGGAATATTGTTTGTATAGTCTTTTTATTTATTATCATATTAATTCGTTCATTAAGATGTATTAATTAATATATTAATTCGTTCATTATTCTTTAATTCAGCTGTGGCCTAATAAACATATAATGACCCAACATATAAAATGGTTTTACGCCGCTTTATACACATTAATAATATGAACACATCTACTTTCGAAGCAGCTGGGCGTCCATTGTGTCGAAAGAAAATAAAATCTATAACGATCAATGAAAATGTATTAGACTCTCGACTACGGTTGATTTGAAAAGTGGCTTTTTAAAAAAATAATGCATAGAAATACAATTTAGCCACCACAAGTGGTCTGCTTTGAAAAGAAATTAGCTTTAAACGGAAATTAGCTTTTAACCTTGACAAATCAAAAATCAAACAAAACCAACACGAAAAGTGTTGCGCGAAAAATCAGTGGAAAGACTATAGTCAGCATACTGATGAGTGCAAAATTGCAAGATTGTTAACCTTCATCTATTGTTTTTGATGTGTTGAGTCATCGGCCCATAAACATGCTTTCCAGCATAAACTCAGGGTATGACATTGCATGTATAACAAGAGAATACTTGGCCTCACTTTTGCGAGAGCAACAAGAGCTGTTGAGAGAGCTCTTCTTTACATCTTATGCCCGGTTTTTACGACCACTCCGCCTCTTTCAAAGCACACACAGCCTTAGCAACACATGACGGCGTTACACACTTGAGTTTTAGAAAATGACACGGACAGCGTTATCGTTTTCTGAGAACATTTTAATACGCTCTAGTACTCTAAACTGTGTTTGGTAGGATTATGATTCTATATACAGAAAATAACTGTTGCCACCTTGTCTTTACTATTGTTAAAAAACAATAATTTGAACTCTAAGTGTGTTAAACACCAATGTGATTAGCCTACTATAATTAAGTATAATTAAGTTATAATTGTATAAAAACAAGATCAAAGATTACACCGGCAAATTTGGGAAAATACAAACCGTAAGTGGTTGGTATTAGCGGCTAGCGTTATGGCACTGAAGAGAATAGTTGCCTGAAGTTACCTGAATCCGAGAATAAAGGTATTTGTTGTCTTATCCCCATGTAATTAATATTTGCATAATATTTGTTTCATGTTAAGGTATAGCGATAAATGACGTTGTTAAACTGTTCAGTGACTAAAATCAATTTAGATTTACATCTACTCTTATGCTGGAAAGGACTCACAAACTTTTCAAAATAATTTCAACTCACAAAACGCACAGACAGATTACAGAATTTTTAAGGCAATAATAGACTAATAATGTTTAATAATTATAATTTTTTTTTTTGCTTAATGACAGGGTAAAAAAGTTTTAGATAACGAAGCAGGCAATTTATTTCAAATCTAGTTGTTGAGCTAGGTGTAATATTGAATTATCACACTGTATGCGTGGTTTGAAGGTTTTGGGGTGTAAGTAGAGTTTTGTTGGTTTAAGAGCAACGTGTGGCGACGGTTAAGCTTTTTGTCCTATATCTAGTTTAATTATGGGGTACCTGAAGTAGAAGCGGTTAGTAAGATTAGTTATACGTATATGTTGTTTCTAAACTCCAAAAACAGTAAAATCATACCAATATTCATACTGGAATCCATTGTATTTGTGGTATATCGAAACTCGGAACATAACCTAACCAAAAGCTGGTAAAAACTTATATTTTATGTTTTAGGGTCTATAGTCTCGCCATTGCTGTGAACAAAGTTACGACCAATCACATGACCTCTGGTAACTTGAACCACATCTCGCGCTAGCTGTTGTAACTCATTTTTCTAAAACTTGATTAAAGCTCTAATCGATATCACAATCTGAAATAGTTCTTAAACTTTGAAAAACATTGCCAGTAGTATTTGTCAGTTGCAAAGCGTTTCTCACACGATCAAATCAGAACACCTGCACACCAAACCATTGCACAACAAAACTATTAAGACATGTTTTTTGCTCAGTAAATGAATCGTGTTTTTATTGTAAAGGGTATATGAAACTATGATGGGCTGGCGTTAATAGTTTATTATTGATCCCAAGGTTTACATGCAGTCGCTTTCCAAAAGTAAAATACAAATGAAAATGAAGATATATGCTTTATAGTCGCTCGAAAAATGTTGCGTTTATATTAAAAACATTTCATAAAACGAAATCCCATCAAAATTAAACTATTTATCTTTTTAAAGAAAATGTAAACAAAACGAATATGCGACTGGTTAGTTATGGATCAATTGCAAACTAAAATAACGATATCAAAAAATGTTGATATCAACAATTAAGACGTTTATTAGCATGTTTATTATCAATAAACCATCGCATTACATTCTAGAAAAATACCTTTCTCAAGGCCCTCCATATCAGCTTTGCAAGTAGGTCAGCCGATTACATCCACAACTCTTTAGTCCATTCCTTATCTTTTCATCGCGTTATAAGTGTCTGGAGATGTTTTACGCTAATTGTCCAAGTACAAGCGTCCTTTTGAAGAGTCCATAGGTTTAAGAGCCAAGGTCGACCAAGTTTGATGACATAGGGTTCAGTATAGTGTCGTGTAATGAGTGATGGTGATGTACGGATTCTGCACTAGGCACGGGGATGGCGCTGGGACCAGGTGGAGGTGCGAGGCCATGAAGAGACTGCAGCCCGGGGTTTGACGTGAGGAGCAAGGCCGGGCTTGACGAGGTGTGATCTGGTGTACCAGATGGCGTTTTGTCGTCGTCCGAGCTGCCTAAAATAGTCTTACTTCCATTCATGGAAGACGTTAATGGGTTGTGACTGTTAGTGTTTGAGTTCTCGTTATTCTCCCTGTAAAAATAATAATTTAGAGTTAGACATCTAGCAAGAGTAAATGTCTATAATTAAAATTCACACAGCTTGGTTCCTTTACATTTCAGGACTATCTGACTATCTGGTACATGAAACAATTACTTATACAATGACAATAATAAGGCCTACCTGCAGCTGATAGACATATTTAAGATGGAGATAAAGGGTAAGAAAAGTAAATTAATCAGTTTTAAGTTTATGTTTTTGTCTGGTTCAAAGTGATGATTTCTAAATTTTGAATGATTGTACAGTTTCGGTTTACAAATTTAGGCCTAGATAAAATATAAATGATTGATACCAACGCTTTGGTTCTGTAGCTGTAATTACTAGAAAATATTTGCATCAGCCTATCGATGTGCGTGCCTGTACATTGTATATCTACAATGTATATCTAAAGGCTATCAATTGTGGGTCTCATTTTAGACGAATATCAGTGAATAAAAGCTACAGCATATTACCGCGTTAATACCATGTTCGAAAACATGATCCATGTAACCCTAATTAAGTATTAATGTGGTTTGAAAATGGCCCAAAGTAACTGTTAGGAAGTCTGTGACTGACTGCTTTATCTAAAGTCTCAATCACAACATGTCAAGTAAAAGTCCTTTAATAAAATATTAATTAAACATAAGGTTTCGGGAAACGTAGAAGGCTATAATGGTTTACACTGTGGTTTCAGCTTGAGTACCTCGCCTGAGGGTGACACAAAACACCCGTTAAGAAAGAGCAACATTCAACTGCACATAATCTAAAATACACATATGTGTAAGCGTGTACAACTTTTAGAAATCTCAAAACTTTGGCGGTAAATTATTAGTAGAATAATTTAGGTTACGTATGTCGTGTAGCCTAATCACGTATATAAAGGGATATAAAGGTAGTCATATTAGGAGCTTATCTGTAGTTTGCGTAAAGTAGTCCTAAAATAAAACAAATATTAACAATTGTTAGTAAGAGTATTAACACAGAACATATTTGGTGGAACTTACTTTTCCATGCGTGTGAAGGCCCTATTATGCTCACTTCTGACGTACACATTAAATTAGTGCATTTAATAAATGTAGTACAATTATTACAAGTTATATAGACTCTTACCTTTCCTTCGCCTCCGCTGCTCGGTCTCGTTGACGTCTGTTTTTAAACCAGTTACTGACTTGCGTTGTTGTAAGCCCAGTTGCCTCTGCTAGCTCCCTCTTCTCCCGCGGGGAAGGGTATGGGTTATGGGTGTACCATTCCCGCAGCACGCTCCTGCTTTTCTCCTTGAAGCAGTAACTTGTTTCCTCGCCGTCCCAAATGGACCGGGGTAGTGGAAACTTTCTTCGGACGCGGTACTTCCCAACAGCCCCAAGAGGGCGGCCCCGGAGCTTCTCTGCTTCGACGTAATGCGCTTTGAGCCACAGCTGCTGGAGTTTCGGATGGTTGTGCGGAGAGAACTGGTGGCTCTCAAGGATCTTATAAAGCTCTCTGAAATTTCCTCTATGAAATGCAACCACGGCTTTCGCTTTAAGCACGCTCTCGTTCTTGTGGAGATGTTCGCAAGCCGGCAGAGACCACAAAAAGCGCCCGAGACGTTCAATGTTACCACCCTGCTGAAGCACCTCGCAGACGCACGCCACTTGCTCTTGCGTAAAGCCGAACGTTGGAAGCATTGACATGTTTTCTTACGAATAAACGTTCACCCTCTGTATGTATGTCTAAATTCACGGTAACAACCACAGTTCTCCAGTATATTTAAAGCAAACCTTTTCAAAGCAAACCGATGTCTTGAGTTGATCAAATCAAATTCCACTTCGGGCAAAGAGAGGCACCAAACTTTAGATCCTTTCAAGCACGCATAGTACAGCGTATATCCATCAAAAGCACCCGAGAGAAAGTTGTTCCTCCTGCGTGAGTCGCTCACCACCTCTTCAATGTCGTTTCAGCAATAACGCACTCCCGAAGAAGGACCTCGCTCACTTGTTTTAATAATATTATTCTAAGCTGGCAAGAAAAGCGATTATGTGAACTGTGATTGGTTGGTTATCTGACCCGGGGATGGTGAGGATAAGACAATAGTTTTAGTCAAATCATTTGCCATGGTTACGCTGTCATTCAAAGTAACCTGATATGCTTTGAGGTGGCTCCTCTGGCAGACTGACTGATTATTCCCTTCATTTAGAGCCCGCCCACCGACACCGAAATATAGCTTCGATTTTCCCTGTATATTACATTTTTTTGAGTTTGACAGACACTTCTAGCAGCCAAAGAGCGCCGATCTGTGAGGTAGTGAGGCAGCAGCGGTTGAGTCGAGAGCGCCAGAGCAGAAGGCGCACCAGACGCCCTCCAAAATCAAGTAGGCGTTATTGTGAGTGGCCATAAACAAAATCCTCCCCTAATATGCGAACTTTTAAGGCTGTAAATTGTTGATAACACAAAAGAATATTCAAATGTTTGGTAAACTCTCAGAAACTATGCACACGGTCTATCTTTTTCACAGTAAATTGCTATTGGTGATGTGGTAGGCAACATTTCTGCCATCTAAAGTAATAAAACGGATTTTGCAAACATGCTTTTCTATTCGGCTTATCTTTATACGTTTATTGGACATTAAATCTGTGTCATGCATTATTGAGCAGTTGTTGAAGATAAACGAGGAGGTATGCTTCTCCAAGCGCACACGCCTGGAACTCAGACATTAGGGACAGACTAAAACAGGGTTGGAGGTCGTTTGTAAGTAGTATAGAGGTTTTAAAGGATACACCTTAAAGTGAACAGCGATTGGGTATCATAGTACTAGTAGACAAAGGAATAGTACACACTGCTAGGGACGTTTGCTGCTGCTAAGACAACTCGGAGTGATTGTAGTTGCTGTCAACAAACGTTCCTCGAATTAATTCCAAAAATATTTTTTACTCTAGTTAAAGTTTTATATTTCTTTACAGGTAAACCCATATTCCTAACTGGGGGCATGAACGTTATTTGTTATGCACGTTTTATATTAAATACAACGGTGCAGTTATTATAACAATTTAGCTGCAAATTCGTGTGCGGCGAACTTTAATTCAACTTTTACAGTGACCAAAAATTTCTATTTTCACCAGGGACACTCTGGCCACAGGAAAGTTCACGGAAGTCACATCTCATGTATGATAAAAAAAGCTGACGTCGTTGCCAGCTTTGCTGTCAGCGCTAGAGAATGTTTCTTTGGTGTCTGCGGTTTTTAGATATCACTGGTGCACTGGCGCAATGAAGGCCCATGACGTGGTTTGTTGATAGTGTATGGGACTTAAGGACTTATACTTTGCTTACACCACAAAGCTTGTAAAATTCTGTAAATTCATGATCATGAAAATATTCAAATTGTAAATTTTCTTGTAAATTGCTGTTAACATAATTCTTCGTTCGTCAGCACAATTCTTAAATTAAAATACATTCTTAAAAGTCTACATTTTTAACACTTGTTTTTACCACTACCAGACAAACATATCAAACAAGGTAATGAAACAAAACTAATGTTTTAGTAACATATAATTCATGAGGAGATTTTGATAAATCAGTTAAACTCCACCATAATCGAATTTACATATTCATTAGGCCTATATATCGTATTATTATCATTTTTATTATTATTATTATTAAACGATACTGCTTGATGCGTTTGTTACACCGGACGCCTATATAGGTATACTGCAGGCTAATAAGCGAGAGAGCAGTCTTAAAATCAAAAAGTAATATTAAAGAGCCTAGACCACAATGTCAGTTTACAAATTTACAACGACAATAATGCTGAAATCACGGAAACTGTATCAATATATATACATATATATTTTTTTCCAAATAATACTTTTTTTCTTTTCAGTGACGAGCTAAATCAAGGTACTCGTCTCGCCTTGACACTGTTTGTAAACGGCTTGTTTCCACGGATCATTCTGATCAGAGCATCGCAGGACCTGTGCTGCTAGTCTGCATGGTGATTATTACAATGCTGATGAATGGGGATCGCGTTTCGTCTAATAGCCGCCCCCTGTTTTGACAACCTCCCACAGCTAACCGGAGAGCGCGCAGCCGCGACCTCCACTAATTGGACTGATTATTGCAAGATGTTTTTTCCTCTCTCGGAAGCGCAGGGTGGCTGCAGTACGCGCCTGCTCCGCGGCTTGCTCTAGAAGACCTGATGAGTTACATTCTTTCAGGCATGTCATGTTAGCGGAGAGAGAAAAAATTAAACCCAGACGTTTTGTGTCAATGTGCGGTTTA
>JAZGTI010017944.1:0-11910 GCA_036877585.1 Botia kubotai
TTAATTATTTGATTTCTTGGAAATCATCTCGCGACCCCCGCTCAATGTCTCACGACCCCCCAGAGGGTCGCGACCCCTACTTTGGGAACCACTGGCTTAAACAACGATCACTAATCATTACTTTTTTTGTTGGAATAATGGGTTGTTGAAGAATGATGGGTTGTATTTCTTCTGTTATGATCTAAAATATAATATTGCACAGATTCAAATGTAGGAACAAAAATAAAAACATGTATAATATATTTTGAAGTACTAGCTGTACAAAAATTAACTAAAATTAAGACTGTCAAACATTTACATTTCATTCGGTTGAATTCAGTACTTGTATAAAACAAACACTGTTCCACCGACATATAGCAAAAGTAGCTCCTGACCCTAAATAATCAGACCTCAGTCTGAGACCCCATTTGTTTTACATTCAGTTTTAATTGGATAAAACATTGAGCCATGCTTGTTTGGGCAGCAGTTTAGGTTTGGGTTTAGGTGGGATGGCCTGTGAACATTCATCAGAGAGAGAGCTTTATTGGTAATTCATTAATCACTACAGATCTAATTATACATTTATTGTATGTTCATACAAGATGAAGAAGCATATCTTGCATTTCTGATCAGCATAGGGAGGGTCAGCAGGGCCTTCAAAGATAGTAACTGACAGATATACTGTAAAATCCGCTTTGATCTACTAAAATAAAGCTGGATGAGAAACCTCCCCTCAGCACACCTGCCGCATACAGTCATTAAAGAATAAACATCAATAATCCAGCCCTCACTGCATTGTGTATTTTCCCCACACCAACTTATTAATACACTTATAGAATGTGCCGTTTTTAGTGTTGTTTGTATAGTCTAAATATTTGTTCAGTGTACATCTGAAAAAATATTCTTTTTCAGACATGGGCACTGGTAATAGTGCTAAGTGAAAAAGCTGAAAATATGCTTTTTTTAATATATAAAAATATAAATATATATAAACAATTTATTTTTCAAAAACAACAGCTTCCTTGCCTTTTGAAATAACACACTCTGGTGTATCCAATTATATAATCCGACAAATAAAACACATACTTTTTATGCATTTATAGATCACATTAATGTACAACAGTGTCCCAAGAACAATAGACACTGCCAGACCCAGCTTTGATCTATCCAGAAGCTATGGCTTATCGCCACACAAGAACAACGACTGTAGTATGCATCACTTGATAAACATATATTAAGTCATACGAAACCAGTGTCACTACAACTACAGGACACATTGCCAAATGGTATCTGCGAGGACTTGCAGTCAGGATTTAGTCCAAATCATATCACAGAGACCAGTTACAAATGATTTGCTTTTGCAGTCCAATCACGGTTGTATCTCTCTACTAGTGCTACTTTACCTTAGTGTTGCCTTTGTTGCTATCAATCATAGCATGTCTTTGCTGGTTAAATAAAAAAAACCTAAGTTAGTTCAAAATGCAATAAATAGAATTATTCAGAGAACGAAAATGTATGATCATATTATCCATATTATCCAGTTCTGTCAACTTTGCACTGGCATTGAATTAACTTAAAATATTACTAATTACGTGAATAGTTTAGCTCATTGTAGGCCTTGACATTCACTGCAATCTCAAAATTCCAGCCAGCTAATAATACCTAGAATTTCAAAATCAAGTGCAGGTGGTAGATCATTTTCCTATTTAGCACTCAAACTTTAAAACAGTCTTCTCAGAGCTGTCTGGGAGGAAGACAAATTCTGTCTGTTTAAATCTAGGTTACAGACCCAACCTAGGCTTCACATAGTCCTTTTTTTATTGCTCAAACCCCTTAAGGTATTGTTAGGCTGCATTAATTAGGTTAACTGGAACAAGAGACACTTCCCAATATATGTACTCGCTACATTGCATCGCATCTGCTTTCAGTCTGTCTGTCTTTCATTTTCCCAAAAATAATGTAGTCAGCAGGTTCTTGTGCTTATCTAAATTAGAGTCAGACTAACTCAAACTCTAGTTTGACCTGATAATTGTCTCCACTCTAATACAGCCAGATGCTCATCCTCATCCATCTAAAAATGATTACAACCATAGCCATATAATTCTGAAACAATTATTTAATCATTTTTATATTTTACAATAACTTAATTTTTTAGAACAATTCTCTATAATGACATATAAATCTACCTTATATATATATTAAAGTGAGGAAAAGTTTTAAGTGAGGAAAAGAGGAGTTTAATTCTGGCTTTACTAGCAGATGGATACAGTGAGCATCAGATTGCTTCCACTCGTAAAATTTCAAGGACAGTGGTTCATAAGACCACTGTTGCAGACATTGGGGACAACAAAACTACAGATCGGTAGAGAGCTGAAACAACTCTCCACTGAACGAGATGACCGTCAACTCATTCGAATGTCAGTCAAAAAATGCAGGATGACATCCTACGTGATGTACAGGCATAAAATCACCCAACAGCAATGTGAGACTGGTGGAGAGCATGCCAAGATGTATGAAAGCTGTTATTTAAAACCAGGGTCACTCCACCAAATATTAACTCTCTTACTAAATTTACTAAATACTTACTACTCTTACTAAATACTTCTCTTACTTAAATACCCTTCGTAAGTTAAAACATTGGTATTGTTGTTTAATATTTGTATTTCTTTGCATTATTTGAGGTACTAAAACTTCCTGCTGCCAATTGCCACATCATTGTGTTCAGCCCAAAAACACCAAACATATTTAATGATTGCCATAAATTGATTGTCTTACCATGGCAACACCGTTCAGTCCCTAGAACGAAACGTACAGCTTAAATTTCAATAAAAACACACAATGCATGTAGTAGATATAAGCCACTTCATGTTTCAATTTTTTGCCATATATTTACTGCATCTACATGGTAACATCGTTCAAGATATCAAAAATTCCTTTGTGATTTAGCATCTTTAATGTTTAGGCATAATATTTGGCAAATCTGGTGACAATCCCACAAATCCCCTAGGAGCAGTATTTAAAAAATCAGAGCCTGGAATTGACCAAAAATCCACATACTCTCCAAAATGGCTGACTTCCTGTTGGGCGGACCTAATAAATAGATTTTTGAAAGTTTAATAAGAGCGGTGTTAATAATGTTTCGGATGTGTGTCTACCTCTGAGTGAAGTTGATGACTTGTTTGAGCTGCAAACAGTGTGGTTGGCGCTAGAGAAAGTGGAGAAGTTGATTAATGACCTTCTTGAGAAGCAGGCCTGGCTGTGAGAGCGGAGAACCCCACACAGACCTGTGACCGAACCCAGGCAAACACCGCCCCCCCCATGCCAGAACCGGTATTCAAGGTCGCTATCCACAACCACAACCACTTTGGTTTGGAGTCTCCTCCACGAGACTCCATTGAGACAGAACACAACGTTGTGGTCATCAGAGACTCCATCATCCGGCACGTTTGTGCGAGGACATGACAGGTTCAGTAGATTTTTGCACTAAATTAATGGTTAATTACTGGTGTAATGAACAGAAACTGCTCTTTATAAAAAATTTGAATATTTTCTGGAAGTGACCAAGGCTGTATCGTCCTGCACCCCAGCCGACTTGCAGCAGATCTTATGTCAGACTCCAGGACACTACGCACACTTTGACAAGTACAGCTTCTTCTTATAGCTGTTGTTGTTCTGCTCGGTTAACAAATAAAAATGCTTGTATTGTCAAATAATTAGAGACTGTGCCTGTGCCCCGAATGGTGAGGCAAAAAAATAGACCTGTGGCAAGATTTATACAAAATATTGTCTTGTCTATTATACAAATCCTTCTCACTGATCTGTTAATGTTTTGTCACTGACCTGTTAACAGCTTTGTCTGATTGTTGGAGAGTTTAATATTCATGTAGATGATGCAAATGACGCAGTAAAAACTACATTCAGAAACCTGCTAAACTCTTTCTGAGTCATGAAATGCATCACTAGACCTACTCATCGCTTTAATCACACACCTGGCTGTACAATAACACAAACGTCACCTACACGGTTGGGGAGTGGATGAGTGAGACACTTGTTTATTTTAACAGAGAAGAGAAAAAATAAATAAATAGCACAGGCTTTTTAGCTTCCACAATACGATATCACTTCCTCGGGACGTCGGTGACGTCACTTCCTGCTTCCGCTCCTCAACAGCCTCGTCCTCTTGCAGCCCCGTTTTTATCCTGTCTCGACTCACTGCAAAATAAAAACAGCTGTGAGGAATAATTACGAGTGAGGTGTTTCCCTTAACCATTTCATCCCCCGACTCTACACTCCGCCAGCAGCAACGCCATAACCACGCCCCACGTTCCAAAATTACATGGACTGGACCCTACAGATATCACATTGCAAAATGATGAGATATTTCATGAATAATACAAATCACTGATGTTAGCCTTATTGCTCCACGCTATTGAATGGGCAGAACCATTACCCCAAGCACCAAAGATAGATTCACATATGGCTTGCCCGATCTATCTAATCTACTCAGCACACCCATAAAAAAAGAAACCTGCAACCTTGAGAGTGGAAATGGAAAAAAATCGAATCTGGAGGTTTTTTAGATTAGCATGGAAAGACAGTATGTCCTGATATAAAAAGGCTCTAAAAGCAGCAAGGGCCGCAAATTTTAACATACAAAAAGAAAAATATAAAAACAATCCTAGGTTTTTGTTTAATACAGTTGTCAGATTAACTAATAAACATACACTACCTGAAGACAATGTGCCATCAAACTTTAGTAGTAATGACTTCCTTAACTTTTCCACAGAGAAATTCGAAACCATAGAAAAAACAATAGAAAACATACAACCCGCATGTCAGGACTCCGGTCTGATTACCCCGGGGCTTTGTTTGTCCATTTGTTGTTGTTTTGAGTCAGAGCACACAGTCTTTGTTTTGACAGCTCACCACATGCTCTTTTGTCTTTGTCTTCGTCTTCCCCACCCTCTTGTTTTCTTCCAGCCCTTCCTTGTTTCCGTTAATTGCAGGCACCTGTTTACCTCTCATCATTCCCTCATGTCTTCCACCTGTTGTCAGAACGTCTTGGTCAAGCCAGTTTCCTGACCCTAGTGGATGTTGTTTTTTAATTCAATTATGAAATAAACTAAATTAATGCATTTGAATCTCTCTCGTCCGTAACACCGTGACCTTACCTGAAGATTCACCCTTGTTAGAAATTGCTCCTCAAGAACAGCTGTAATGCTTTACAGCTATAGATCAGGAGGATCTAATAAACTTATTATTACTTCCAAACCAACAACATGCTTATTAGACCCCATACCGACTAAACTATTGATAGAGCTGTTACCAGCAGCTAAGGAGCTTCTCCTCAATATTATTATAAGTCATGGGATAAACTTTCACTGTTACGCTGATGATACTCAACCAGGGCCGGCCCGTGGCAGGGGCAGTATAGGCAAATGCTAAGGGCGCCGTACATTCAGGGGGCGCCAGAAATGGAGGAAGAAAAAAAGTGTAACTTCCACTATTCTTAAAACTAGTTGGTATTATGACTTCAGAAAAGAATAAGCCCACATTAATTTAACTGCATAGCAAAGCCTACTAAGTAGTAGTAGTAGTAGTAGTAATAATAATAATAATAATAACAATATAGCCTACTTGCCTAAGACGCCCCCCCTCTTCCGAATAATCAGACTTTACCTGCTACACGGTGGTCGTTTTTGATGGGTCAACAAGCTCAACATGTCAAAACGTCCCAAACTGTCTGGTGAAAAAAGAAAAGAAAAAAGAAAAGAAGAGGAAGAAAAACGCGACAAAGACAGAGGTAATGTTATGGTAAAGATGATGTCGATGATATTATTTTGCTGTTTCCGAACGATGATTGATAACGAAAGTAGCTTGTGGGCATGGTCGCATTAAAAATAATTAGATCAGACTGTAAGCTATTTATATTGTATTTCATATGTTCAGTTCATTTTTTTGTATTTGTTTCTTTAATTCAAGTATTTTGAATGTGCAATTGCTTTATTTAAATAAAAGAATGTCCAAGACAAAGCTATTAAGTTTCTATTAAGTTTTTTTGAGTATATGTACACTAGCAGTGGAATTCACTGCAATGCAACGGGGCGTCACCTGAAATCTTGCCTAGGGCACCAAATTGGTTAGGGCTGGGCCTGTACTCAACTATATATTACATCAAGACCAGATGATATTCATACCTTAGCTAAATTATCAGACTGTCTTAAGACATAAAACATTGGATGGCACATAATTTTCTTATTCTAAATTAAAATATGACAGAGATTTTACTTATTGGACCAAACTCAAATAAACGGAAGCTCTCTGATTACAGTTTCCAATTATAAGGATGTAATGTCACCTCATCCAACACTGTTGAAGTAATATTAGACAGTAACTTGTCTTTTGAAAATCATGTGGTATATATTACAAAAACTGCTTTCTTTCACCTTAGAAACATCACTAAGCTCTGTAACATCTTACCTATTTCTGATGCAGAAAAGCTGGTCCATGCTTTTATGACCTCCAGACTGGACTTTTACAATGCACCTTGAGGTGGCTGTCCAGCCTCCTTAATAAACATGCTACAGTTAGTCCTAAACGCAGCAGATAGAGTTTTTAACAGGTCCAAGAAACATGACCATATAACCCCAATTTTGCCCCTATGTACTTAACTAGTCTTCTCTTGTTACAAGCCAATGTGTGCTTTATGCTCACAAAACTCTGGACTTCTGGTTGTACCTAGAATTGCAAAGTCCACTACAGGTGGCAGAACATTTTTGCATTTGGCTCCTAAACTCTGGAATAGTCTCCCTGATGCTGTTCAGGGCTTAGACACACTCTTGTTTTTTTAAAACTAGATTAAAGACACATCTCTTTAGTTAAGTATTCTCATAATGCATCTCATCACTTGTTTTATTTTGAACAGCAGCTACGCTAATTATTCTCTGTTTTGGGTTTTTTTTCCAGGGAGATCACCCTGCTTCAGAATAGATCCACCATCTGACAGTCCAACCCCAGCTCCACTCCTCTAACAAGGTGAGAACCAGACCTGTTATAAACCTAAATATAAAAAGTTCAAGGGGTATGAATACTTTTGCAAGTCACTGTATATGGTGCTTGATAGGCAGTCAGTGTGGTGTTGCAGAACCAGACTAATGTTGGTCATACTCGTTTGTTCTCATAAGAACTCTGGCTGAGTTGGTGTACTACTGTTGTAGTTTTGATTTTTTTAAGCCAGTTTAAGACAAATGCAGTTTTACAAATACTGGAAATGTGGATTTCAAAGGACAAATTGTTTTTAAAAAGGACACCAAGATTCCTAGCTTGATAGGCTTTATAGAGCATTCATCAATAGTAAGACTGTATTCTAGGTTGTTCCATGTGGAGGATTTTGGTCCAAAATTGAAAACTCAGCAGTTTTGTCTAAATTTAGTAGTAGAAAGTTGCTAGTCATCCAAGTCCTGATATTGACTATACATTCTTTTAGTTTGGAAAATGAATGCATCTCGTTGGGCCTTAAAGAAATATACAGCTGGGTATCGTCGGCCTAGCAATGACAACTAACTCTATGTCTCTTAATAATTGCTCCCAGAGATAGCATATACATGGTGATAAACAGAGGCCCAAGCACTGAGGGTGAGGGTGTACTCACACTAGGCACAGTTGCCTTGTACTGAGCCCGAGTGCGATTGTCCTCCTTTCCCCCTCCCCTGCTGGCCTGCATTCACACTTGCAGTTAAAGTTCTGAGCCAGAGTACGCTTATGTCATTAACAAATACACTGCCTAATAGATTTATCATTTATGCTGCAATATCAATATAGCAACATTCACAGCAAATATCATAAGATTAATTCCTGCTCATCAACAAGGTGAGAACCAGACCTGTTATAAACCTAAATATACTCAATTCAATTAATTGAAAAATTTACAATTCAAGTACTAAAAGAAAGTGTTTGTTGTTGTAATTATGAGTAGCTTTTCTGTGCTCTGGCATGGTTAGCGATCACACTACATGCAAACTGCACCCGAGCCCTTTCCCATCTCTTCAAGTGGGTCAGAGCACGGTTAAACACTTTTAAAAAAATACATTTCTAGGATTGTGTTAATTTTTTCTAAAATATTTAAAAAGTTAAAGATATGGAGTTTTTTAGGGCTTTTCTGTAATTTGAAACACTCTCTAGTTTGCACCCAGTTACACTCCATTTTCAGGGCTGCTGTTATTAGGGTGTGAGTATGCTTATTATTCCATGGCATTGGGCTGCTGTCCTATCTTCTTTAAGTGTATAGGAACAACTGTGTCTAAGGGAGTTAACATTTTCTGTTGCATAATCAAGCTTCTCAATGTTATCTGTTATGCTAAGGAACTGAGATGGTTCATGTAGATTGTTGATAACAATCCTTATTGGCAAAAGTTATCATTCTACCATATTTGTAGCAAGGAGCTGATTTTGTGACCATAAGAATTGTATCTGAAATCAGATCATAAATTTTGGGGATAGACTAATTTAACATAATGTAATTGTGTAATTTAGGCATGTTTCTGCCAAACAGAACACATCTAAGTTATGATCTGTGATCATATCATTAACAAAATGTGATTTTGTGGGGAGAGATCTATTCATTCATCTATTCAGTATTGCTATTCAGCAAACCAAGCCTTATTTATTGTTTTTCTGTAATATGTCTTTTTTATTAGTTTAACGTTGTTTAAATTGTCATTGAATTGTTTACAGTTTTTTTTGCATTTACCAGGCCTGATACAGTCTATATATATCTATATATTATTCTTAGGTGATTCTATATGTTGTAAATTACGTGTCTTCTGTGATGTGTAATGGCTTGCAGATTTATATGTAGAAGAGCAGCACCACCCCAGGAGGTATGGAGACTTTTCCAGTTATCTATGAAACCTGTATTATTCTGCAAAAAACGCTTAGAAGCCATCTGTTTAGTAATGACAGCCAGCTATGTATTTCGTCACCATGATAATCAGGCTCTACATTCTCTCTAAAAACCATCTTACATCTTTCCAGTGTGTGCTTGGGGTTTTAACCTCACAGAATTTCATAGGACTTTCCCAGACAGACCAGCCCCTCGACTCCATGGTAGACCCCATGGGGCTCTGTCATGAGTTCAGTTGAAGCTCCCTCCATTGACCACTAGGGTCTCATGCTCTGGAGTACTAAGGACTACATTTCCCATAATTCTACTCACCCAGCTTATTTAGGCCCTTTGTGAAGTCTTGTTTGCTCGTCTACAATTCTGAGCAGTTTCTCTTCCTGTTGCCTTCTGCCTGTGTTTGATCAGCCCTGAATTGTTTAATTTTTGATACCCTGCTGATTTTGTACATTTGGTATATACATAATGGTAGGTTTGTTTTAACAGCTAGAGACAGAATAACAAAAAAAATCCAAAAAAATGCATTTTTAAAAAGAATTGATTTGCATTTTGATGAGTGAAAAAAGTATTTGATCCCCTATCGATCAGCAAGATTTCTGGCTCCCAGGCAGGTGCGGTTTTCTATTATCTATGATACCTGTGCCGCCCCTGCTGCACAGAAGGAGCCGCACAGAAGCTGATGGGGTGGGGGGTTGGTTAGTTGTCAAAGGGCGCCGGGAGGGAGTCTCGCCTGGGGCGCAATTCAGTGTAGAACCACCACTGCTCCCAGGGGTCTTTTATACAGGTAATGAGCTAAGATTAGGAGCACTCTCTTAAAGGGAGAACATCTAAATGATTCTGAGGAGAACTGGGTAAAAGTGCTGTGGTCAGATGATACCAAAATCAAGCTCTTTGGCATGAACTCAACTGCCGGTGTTTGGAGGAGAAGGTAATTCTGCCCATGACCCCAAGATCTTCTTTTTCTAATTTTTTAATTGTATGTTCTTTATTTATTCATTGTCTCATTCATCATTGATTATCTCGTTTAAAATGTCTGTCTTAGTTACAATTAATGTCTATGAAGACTTCAGATATACTGTTCAAATATTAAACTACTAAAAGGTGGTGTATGTAACGGTAAGTCAGACTCAAGACACAGATGTTAGTTAAATAAAACAGGCGGATTTATTGAACGGATGAATGAATGGAAATGGAAGCAGGTGAGTAATGGCAAATACCAAGTCCTTTAACAAACAGATGATACTGAAGATGTGATCTCTTCTACCAGGTTTGGATGAGTGTGAACTGACTGATAGAATTCCAGGAGCTGGTTTCAGATGCTGGATGCGGGTAAGTAGACTGAACACAGACACAGCACATGGGGAGACCAGGAGATCGCAGAGCTTGGAATAAGGTAAGTTGCTTAGCATTAGTATGAGCCCTTTTCCAAACTGGAGACCAGACAATGTAACCATGTGAGTTGGGTTCTCTTATAGTGTTGTGCTGGTGATTAACGGGATGGTGGTCAGTTGTGTGTGGTTAGAACTCGGGTGACTGTGAGCATTGATTGGTGAAAAAGCCTGATGTTTCCGTGACAGTGTAAATATGAAACTAAATTATCTGCGGCAGAACAGTTAAAACAATATATATATATATATATATATATATATATGGTGGTGGATGGTGGTATATATATATATATATATACATATATATATACAATGTAATTTCTGTTATTTGTATCATGCTATCTTGTTCTCACTTAAGGTTAAGTCATTATTAGTTTATATTTGAGTTAATTATCTCATTAATTAGTCTGCATGAGCCCCTCCTTTGTTGCCATGGTTGCTGATTAACATTATCTGTGTCTTGTTCAGTTCACCTAGTTTATATACTCACTGGTTCAATTCTTTGTCGGTCCTTGTTTTGGTTACATTGTTTTGAGTCTCCTACTCAAAAAAAGACAAAAGTCTCCTACTTTTCTGTGTTCCTGAGCTTTGTTTATGAAAAGTATATTTTTGATTGTATCCTCCTGTTTTATTGGATTACTCCCACATCGCGTAACAGAAAGACTGCACATTTTATGCACGTCAGCCTGAATGAGTGGTTTAAAGCACACCTACCCAAAGAATGGACCATAATACCACCACACTATGGACCAAAGAACCACCACACTATGGACCAAAGAACCACCACATGATACTTGGGAGCCAGAGCGCCTGACATCAAAGCAAATTTAAATGTGCTGGCTAAAGCGAAAGGTAAATTTAGTAAGATAATTATACATGTTGGCACAAATGATGTTCATCTCTGTCAGTCGGAGGTCACTAAAAATACTATTAATGAGGTGTGTGAACTTGCTAGTACAATGTCAGACACAGTAATATTCTCTGGCCCCCTCCCTGCTTATCATGGTGACAAAATACATAGCAGACTGTCATCACTAAATGTCTGGATGTCTAAGTGGTGTCCACAGAACAATATAGGTTACATAGATAATTGGAAAAGTTTTTGGGGTAGACCTTACCTGTTGAAAAAAGATGGCCTTCATCCCTCTAGGGCTGGTGCTATCTAGAAATTTGGCACAAGTCTTATTAATACTACTAATATTTGACTAACTGGGGCCCAGGTCAGGAAGCAGACAGACTGGCTTAACCAATGGTCTGCCAGCCGTCACGTCACAGATGTCACATAATTTACAACAAGAATCATCTAAATATTATAATATAGAGACTGTGTCTGTCGCCAGCACTGGTAAATACAAAAAAACCTGTATGTTAAAAAAATATAAGTTACAATATTTATGTAAAATATAAAGATACATAATACAGACAAACCATGCGTCGTTTGCTGAATATTAGAACTCTCGGTAACACTTTATAATAACTACACCCTATGAATCATTAGTTAAGCATTGGTAAATAGTTAATTAATCATTTATAAAGCATTGTTTTATAAACATTAATAGACATTTGTAAGCAGTTTATAAATACAGCTATAAATGCTTTATTCTTGCTTTATAAGCGTCTATATCATATGCTTAATAATTGTAT
>JAZGTI010017945.1:0-11910 GCA_036877585.1 Botia kubotai
AAAAAAACAAATAATACAGTGATGGACATTGAACAATCATTGATCTGTTTCCATGCCAATCAGCAGTCCACCGATCATCTCATTTTAGAAGTAGAGACAGAATTAGCACCTCCTGTCATCTTAAATAAATTGTCTTCTCTTGTTTGGCAGGAGGGCGTTTTAAAAAGGAGATTGTAGTGGATGGACAGAGTTACCTTCTCCTGATCAGGGATGAAGGGGGCCCTCCGGAGCCTCAGGTGAGTATTACACATGCGCATACAGTGTGTTTTACTTTCGTTGAATTTCCTGTTTGTGGCTTCAGAATGTTGTACTGTATTATAAAATCTGGAAGGTGAAGCTATAACACTATATTAGTTTATAATATGTATTATGTAATGTGTAGTGTTTTACAGAGCAGATGAAATTATGAAATAACGTGCTTCATATGAGCACATTTCTTAACATTAATATTCCTTCAGCTCATGCACGAATTTGTTTGTTAATAAATGTAAACAGGAAGTTTCATGTTTCAGTTCTTTTGCCTGAAGTGTTTGTAAGCCATGAAACAGTTTCATGTAGTCTGAGGTTATGAAGATATATTTTCCCAGCGTAGCCTATTTAAGAAAATGATAATGTTGTTAAAACGTTTCACTTTCACTCTCTCTCTCCCACTCTCTCAATAATTTGTTCTCAGTTTGCACTGTGGGTGGACGCGGTGATTTTTGTCTTCAGTCTGGAGGATGAGATCAGCTTTCAGACAGTTTATCATTACTATAGTCGTATGGCTAACTACCGCAACACAGCAGATGTGCCCCTGGTGCTTGTGGGAACTCAGGGTGAGTGTGGGTACTTTGACACTAAAACTATCTTGATCCTTCAGATATATCATATACATCATATATTAGGGGCATTTATTACTAGATTAATAAGCACATAGGTGCTTGGGTAGGTTTATGCATCAGGGCAATAATTGAATATTGTTCTACTGGAAGCTTGTTAGTACACGTTAAACAAATGCCAAGGAGAGTGTCTGTTATTATTTATTTTGTACACAATCTTGCTCCATTTGCTGAGCAACAGTGCTTAATGTACTGTGTAAGATTTCAGGTCTGAAATATGATTTTAATTTTGCTGTGGCTTAGTTAAGAGATATACAGCATGCTCTTTGTGTAAATATTAATAGATGTTTTATACTATTTGCAATTATATGCGTTTTGAAAATGCTAAGCAATTAATTAATTATCAAAACACAAACGTAACATCTGTATAATCAACTGACTTGTTTTTGCAGTATATGAACACTAGGGGGTGCCAAACTATAATCAATGCAAAGCCAGAGAAGCATTTTAACAGCTTAACAATTTTGCCATAATTTGATTAACTTGAAGCCTCTCACATGTGCTGTGACTGTTAAGTATTAAACTGACTCATTGGAGTTTAAATTTTTTATCTTTGTGTCATTCTAACTATTCAAAGATGCAATCAGTGCAGCAAATCCCCGTGTCATAGACGACACGCGTGCTCGCAAACTGTCCAATGACCTGAAGAGGTGCACCTATTACGAGACCTGTGCCACCTACGGCCTCAACGTGGAGCGTGTCTTCCAGGACGGTAAGTGTTCACGTTATTGACACTTTAGGGATAGTTCATCCTAAAGTGACAAATTCTGTCATTAATTACCCTCATGTTGTTCCACACCTGTAAGACCTTCGTTCATCTTCAGAGCACAAATTAAGATATTTTTTATGAAATCCGAGAGCTTTCTGACCCTCCACCCATAGACAGCAATGCAAATACCACTTTTCGTACCAAGGCCCAAAAAGGTAGTAAAGACATCATTAAAATAGTCCATTAAAATAATTACATTGGTTCAACCTTAATTTTATGATTTGGCAAGAATAAATTTTGGGCACAAAAAAAAACAACTTTATCTGACAGTTTCTTCTCCTCTGTGTTATACTCGACATGCTCATGCTGGCATTCTCAGATAGAACCCAGAAAGCGAAAAATTGCAAGTTAAGTCAACATCTGCAGTCATATTTACAAAGTTTACAGCGCACGCTTTACTCTGCTTGTAAACATAGCACAGTGATTCCGGGTCGTAGCGCTCTGCATCAGCGCGCAACATCCTCCATCAGAGACAAGAGACTAATTAATGACAGAACTTTCATTTTAGGGGAAACTATCCCTTTAAAGGGTCTTAAACAGTTTGGTAAGTATGTGAATCAGTGTGGCTATGAAAAGCAGTTTAGCGAAGTTGTAAACTGAATGTTCAGATGATCTAAACAAACTAACAATCGTCATGATTGGTGGTTTCAGTTAAACTGTTTTGTTGATTCATCTTTCTAGATTAATACAAAGTGTTAAATGCGTGTCACCTCTATTAGATCAGATTCATGTCCGCATCATTCATAACTGCGCATGCCTGGATAATCGTTACTTTCAAATTATGTAGGTTACAGCATAAAGAAAGTACAAGGTGACTTTGCCGTAGAATAGCCTGGCCCAATCTGGCTTAATCAGCTCTTAATTACAGGCTAAATGGCCCATCTCGCCTTCTGCACTTCTCTGTATTGCTTTTTAGCCCCACGTAGATCTGTGTCGTATAGAATCTTAGAGCTCAGCGCACTGTTCTGTGCGTTAAATTGTGCAGAGGTGCAAAGCTACAAAGTCAGTGATAATGAAATATTGCAGGACAGATGGAGTGATGATGTGTAAGCAGCCCTTTGAGATCTGCACTCCACTAGAGGGAGCAAGATGTAAAGAAATGAATTCAGTAATTATTTGAGAAAGCAGCTGGGATCATGGGCTTTATTCCTTGTAAAACTGGAATTCTGTTTATGGTCTGTTCCCACAGACTTTGATAAAGGATTTGTGGTAGATTTATTTAAGTGTGCTGGGAACTTTAACGACACATTTGTTTTAATAATTGTGCCAAGTGCTTGGTTACCAAAACAGCTTTTAATTAAGAGTGCATTTTGTGTAAATAACTACCATAAAGCTGGGAAATTAAGTAAAAGGCTTAGGTCTCAAGTGCTGAGAAGCAAAAAAATAAAATATAAAAACAGCTGGAATTAATTACCATTAAACCAACGCTTAATCACAAGACAAATACAGCTGTTCAAAATCACCTGCTGTAAGCAATGTCACTGATGTTATGCATAATTTGTACATCTGTTTTTGTGATTGTGACTTTAGTTTTGTGTAATAAAATGTTATGAATATCTAAAATCACTCTTGACTTTATTAAGAGATAAGCATTCCTAAAAATGTTACGTATGTGGAATTGTTATATTTATTAGTGAATTCATATAATTAGTGAATAATATAATTAGTGAATGTAATGCTATAGCATTAAAAAAAAACAAAAAAGTGATTAAGAAACGTTTTAGTGGACATGATTCTAAACCAGCTTACAGTAATTATACAGTTGTAAGGTCCATAGTTAAAACCAACTAGTCGTTTTTAGTCGTTTATTTAAAATTTTGTTTTGTCGGCCAACCTGAGATTTAGTGATCTGGGGTTAGTGTGGACTCATCATCTAAAATCATCTGGTTTTAAACTGTTTTAGAGTCTTTCAACAAAATCAATCAGTTCAGGCAGAACACCTTAACCTGGCGCCAATTCTTCATCCAGTGACTTGTGCATGTTTCTGTCATGTTGATATTCAGAAATCATTTGTGATCGTTTGTGTCTGGACAAAGGGGTGCTGCACATCTTCAGCTTCTACATTTGTGTTCTGTTACAAGTCTGCATGTATTTTGTATTAGCACGACAGATGCGCACAGCTCTGCGGAGGGGCTGGGCAGGCTGAAATGTTCAGTGGGAGATTTACACCCTAAACACTCGGCTATTATATTCTTAATTATTACACTGTTGGCTGCAGCAAAGACCGCTGTAATTTGTGTGTGTGTGTGTGTGTGTGTGTGCGCGTGTGGTGTGTGAAAGGGTGGGTGAAAAGTCTGTGTGATGGCCAAACTCATCAGCAGAGCTAAATGAGAGCAAGAAAAGGCCAAATTCCTGATCATTACTGACGCTGTCTCTCTGCATCTCTCATTTCATTATCCTCAATTAATCATGCATTCTAATTATGCACTGTAGTGGAATTTATTGATGAGTATCAAAATTATTGGTTTAATGTTTTGTGTTGCATTGATAGCATAGCAACTGCCCAGAGGTGTGTGTGTGTGTGTGTGTGTGTGTGTGCGCGCGCATGTTCGTGTGTCAGGCCAACTCACACACACTCCATTTTGTCTGCCTGATTAGGGCTTGTCCTTGCATCATAGCAGTGCATAAGCCGGCATTAATATACGTGACGTAAAGACAACAGTTATATATGTTTGAGTTGATCTCATTATAAACAATGTAAAACTATTTTTTTTTGCTTTTTATGAACATTATTAGCAGATTTTTCCTAATGTACTTACTTCACAAACTTTTTGTTGCGTCCTTTCACCTTTCTTAACCTGTAACTTTCTTGCCATATATTGTAACTTTTAATTAATAGCATTTTAAAACGCACAAAAAAATGCGACATTCTATCAGTGTTAATACTAGGTTCATTTTTCTCAAAGCTTTTCTACTTTGTTCAATTTCGCCATTGATTTGAGACACACAGCAGAGTATTAATAAAAATGCAGTTTATCAGGAAAATAGATTTTTTTTAAAAGCATCATGCACATTGATTGGCTGTACAGTTTTATACATGTTTGATGATCTCGGGTTACTTTCTGTCACAATCAGTTATTACTGTCTCGAATTCATAATTCCTGTTTGTATTGGTTTCCTAGAAACACAGAGATGCTGACACGCAAATAACATTAACCATTAAAAATAATTGGCGCAGTAGTTATCTGCATTAGATTTATGTAACAAAGTGTTTACGAGATGCCCAGTGGAAAAAAAAAGAGGCAATTTATTCGGTCAGGGTCAGTTGAGGGGTTTATATTTATGTATTTGCGTGTGTTTTTGTGCTATATGTGCGAGTCTACGGCTCAGAGTGTACATGTGGTCGTGTGTATTTCTGTGCCTGCAGAGTGTGTTTGCGTTTGTCAGTGGTGCTTCAGTAGAGGTGAAGGGTCCTGACAGTTCCCCAGCCTGCGTCCATCAGCGTGCTAATTTAATTATCCTAATTACCCCCTGTGCATCCTTCCCTGGCTCTAGCCGGCTTGTCACAATGTCAGAGTGAGGATGTAGAACTTTGTTACCGTACATTAACAGCTAACAAGGTTTGCTGTGCTCTTTCTCTGTTTCTTTCTCTTTATCTCTTTAATAGTGTCCCATAGTTTCGACTATTACCCTTGTAGGAGGTTTTTTTATGAAATCTTTTAGCTGAAATATATTGGTGCATTAGATTTCCAGAAAAAATATTCTGGTCTTTTTTATGTCACTACACTTTGTGAACTACAAAAATGTGGCTGTGGTCAGGTTTTACATGTGGGTGTGTCCTTGCTCGTTTCTAATACACCCTATTTCTAGGGCCCGAGCACTGAAAGTGCGAAGTTCCCTTCGTACATTTTTTTGTGTTTTCCTTAGTATTATTTTGTATTTTTTTATGGATTTTGGGCTTAATATGCTCAAAAACTCTTGAAACTTGGCACACACGTCAGGAAGTCTGGCATTTTTGAGTTTCTGAAGAGTACTTGAACCTTTAAAAACTCCTCCTAGGGATGTTGTGAATGTCACCAAACTTGGTGAGCATCATGTCAAGACATTGAAGATGCAAAAATGCAAAGGGATTCTTGAATGGTATCTTGAATGGCGTTGCCATGGTGAGGTGAAAAACGGGAAACAGGAAGTCTGTAATATTAACAGCATGCATTGAGTGATCTATATCAAACTATTCTGGTGGACTGAGGATATTAATATGACTATTAGGAGTCACAGTCTTACCGCCACCAACTGGCAACAGGAAGTATGCCACTTAAAATAAACTTTGAAATAGTCCACTTACATTTAGCCAAGTTACTTCAGACTTAGTCTGAATAATATGGAGACATGGTTGATGTTAAGTTCTAAAAGGATTTGAGATATAAACATTGTTGCCATGGTACCACTTCAACCTTTTCAACCATTTTTAGATGTATTTGGGTGCTTAACATGCTTAAAATGGCATGAAATTTGGCACAAACATCATTGTGGTTGGCTGTTAGGTGTGGACAAAAGCTTAGACATGGGTGTGGTGGGGGGCTCTGCAATGCACCTTTTTGACAAAAGTGATGGGGTTAGTTTTACCCACAGTCCCCAAAGTTGGTACATAAATTGTTCTCATCAAGCCTGACAACTTTAAAATTTACATCGAAGAATTTTAACTATTGCGAAAAGATTTTTGATATCTCAAATGGTGTTGACATGGTGAGGCAATACATTTACGTAAAAAAGAGAAACAGTAAGTGTCTTTTGCATGCATTGAGTGATTTGGATCATACTTAAGCTGTATGTTTGGTCATGGGGGAAACATCACATGGATGTTGCTATAGTGAGTCACAGTCATAGTGAGTCATAGTGCCACTTAAAACGGACTTCCGTCTATAATATTAAGGCTATTATTTGAGTAATGCCATAATAGCTCACTTGGCCTTATAATGTTAAGAGTCTGTTGTCATATTAATACATTTGTCTCAATTTGGAATCTCATGATGGGACGGTTGTTTATTTCTGACATACCTGTATATAGAACTGTCTTCAGAACAGTTCATCAATTGGTTTTGGCTACTTTGTACAAATATATATTTTATAGAAGGTTCTCCCTAAAATCAGTGTTTGTGTGACTTTGAGAAATTGTATATGTATAGAATGAATTTAATTTATTCTATATACATAGTGAAACAAGCTGTCAGCATGTTGTATTGCGTACAATTACACCTATCACAAAAATTCCCTACATGTGACATAAATGATTGTATTTTCCATGGCTCTGCAAGTGTGTTTACGTGTTTGAATGTGTCTTCTAGTGTGGTGTGTCTTTTACAGCGGGGCTAATTACCAAACAGTACGTGCAGGAGATCTTTGACCTTTGTACAATATTCCCAGCGGGTGGTTCATCTGCCTTGCTCTCTCTCCAACTCATTAGCTAATATTTATAGCCCACCGCTGCTAACCGCTCTGACAGCAGCCTAATAAACGTACCTGTGACTTTATTTAGTCTGACTTACCTGTTCTGTCCATTTTTTCACTCTCTGGAGTATCTCTTTCGGTCTCCACCTTGAAAGGATAAAGGTCAGTCTTTTGTACCAGATCACAACTTGTACTACAAAGCAGGGAGTCCAGGTATTTGTTCAGCAAGATTCTTCTCATTTACCTACTTCTGCACACTTATAATGACTATATTATGCAAGTAAACTAGTGCCAGCGGTGGATTAATAATGTTTGTTGATGATTATATGGAAACGGGAATTAACGGACAAGTAGGTTGTTAAACAAATATGCTAATTTGTTTTAAATAGAAATGTTTTTTATGTGAAAAGAAATTGTTGGGGGAAAACTAGCACAGAGAGGTTTCCCGGAACGACAGTCATTTATACAGTTTAGCAGTCATTGTACAGACATATTTGACTGCAGTTGATCATAATCAAGTAGAGCTGTATACATAAATCATGATAACAGTAGCAATGATATTAAAATAATGCAACATTGTCTAGTTCCCGATCCCAATTACAGCAGATATGTGAAAATCTAATTTAGGATATTTTGCTTATTTATAAGTGTTGTACACATTTATACCACTTACAAATGTTGATATTTAATAACTGAACGTACAATTGGGAAAATAGCCTTTTTTGCATAATCTGATGGAAAGAGTCACTCCAGCAGGGCAAGCGGTCTTGCGCTTTAGTGGCTGTGGTACATCCTCTCCAGGCTGCAGAGTTTGAAGCACCTGCCATAAATCTGATCAAACAGATAACATTTCCGGTAGGATAAATTGCTGCCTCTCACAGGGGAGCCAAGATTGATAGTCAAAGTTAAATTGTATTAGCCGTGCAGTTTAAATATTTAACCCAGACTTATCATAACTGCTCTTAACACTTAAAGTAAAATACAGCAGGGATGTCTGGACAGAGATCTTCGAACATATATCTCTCACAACCTCCATGCTCCTGCAGTGCTATTTTCCAGTAACCCAGTACATAAATGGTTTGACTTCCTGTAGTTGGCTGTGACAAAGTACTCTCAAAAAGATTATAAGAGAGTTACTGCTTTGGTAACTGTTTTTGTGAATGCTACTACAAGCGCTAATGCTACTGTGTCCGCTGAATTGGTGTTAGCATCCAGCGTAACATTTAGTGAAACGATAGCACCATTTCTCGTTTATGATTATAATTAGGCAGTTAGCAAGGTCTAAACAAACACAGCTGTAGAGCCTTTTTGTTTAAGCAGCAGATGGGACAGGATGAGTGTGTGAACATTGAGAGAATTTTAGCAGAGTATCACGTTGTCTGCCCTTGGACAGAGCTCTTTCACCTGAAGGTAAATGTTTATGACGGAATCATCATTAAAGCTCAGATGTTTAATAGATCCAATTAAAACAATGATTTCATTTACAGCAGGATGAGAGTCGGCCCTATTTATTGGGAGCTGCGGTAATTGAGTTCTGGGCACTTGAGCTGTTAACTCTCTCCTGCCTTTGAGAGCACTCCAGTTTAAAGGATTCAGACATATGGAAGCATGTGTTCAGGGTTCTAAAGAAAAATAATCTAACAAATTCAGAAAAGTTTGAAAAGCGAAAACAAAAATTTCAGTTCTTAAGTTTCTGGTGACTGCAGAGTTTTTACGCAGTGAGTATAAATGAATCTTAAGCGTTACTGTAATGTTCCGAAGGATAAAAAGCCAGCACCTCTTATTCCCGTATGTGTCTGTTTTAAGGGATTTATGGTTTAAAGAATGAGATCCTTTTCGTAAGCTTCCTTCACATGATGGGATCAATGTCGTTAGCCACGAAATGACGGAACGTTAGAACATCTCTCCGCGGGCTGGGCGCAGATTGCCACAGGGGCTGTCGGCCAATCGATAAGGAAAGAGGCGAGCAATTGACTAATACTGCCCTTTTCCTGGTGCGGGTAGAGTGTCCGGGGAAAAGAGAAATGAACGGGGGATAATAATGCTGAAATAATGGGCCTCCACCGTGCTAAGAGCAGCATGAATTAGGGGTGGTCTGGGTTAGCGATTCCGTACACACTCTCATGAGGGGTAATGAAGTGCTCCACTTCACTCATCTAACTACAGAACTAAAATTTTCTTCCACACATCTTCTTTCTTACTTGATGTTAGCATTCTTAGTAGTACTTTCCCCGTTTTCTTTATCTTAGATGTGCTTTTTGTTTGTATTTCAGTGGCTCAAAAAATTGTCGCGACCCGGAAGAAACAGCAACTGTCAATTGGACCCTGTAAGTCACTACCAAACTCACCAAGCCACTCGTCCGTCTGCGCAGCACCTGTGTCTGCAGTGCATATCAGCCAGGTGAGTGCCACATATACAGTACAAATGAATTTAGCTCCCACAGTCTTAGAGGTGTGTGCATGTGTGATTGGCTTTAGTGCAATCTATGCCATAATTGTTTTTTTCAATACACCATGAAGTTTTCATATATATGCAGGATTGCATTTACACTTTATAACCAAGCCAAAGTCTAGCCACAATGAAAATGTGCAAACTGCATTTGAAATCTTTAACATTATTAATAATTAAACTTAAATTTTATTTAAAATTCAAGATCAGCAGATTTTTAAATTTATGACAGATATCATTGCTGTGATCTTTATCGCCTCTCATTTGCACAAAGTTAAGCATTTCTTAAGTGTGCAAACCTCTTGCTCAGCTCACATAGTGAATGAATTGAAAACACACACTCTGCTTTAAAATCTCAAAACACAGCAAAAATTCTTTCTGAAAATCTCACCTTCTCTTTCTCCACACAAACAATCCTACTTTCTCAGCAGACAGTAATCCTTTTCCACATGGCTCAATCCTCATTGATTTCTCATTAGCAGTGTACTAAGTGCAGCCAAGCTTAGAGGGGATTAGAGAAGCTCAGAAAAACTGGAGGCCTGTGGCGTTTCTTTGTAATGTGAGATTATTTTCTTGCTTTTGTATGTGATTCCCTCTGCTTGTGTGTAACAGACCAGTAATGGTGGAGGCAGCTTGAGCGATTACTCGTCTTCTGTACCCTCCACTCCCAGTACCAGTCAGAAGGAGCTTCGTATTGATGTGCCCCAAACTGCCAACACGCCTACACCCATCCGTAAACAGTCCAAAAGACGCTCCAACCTCTTTACGGTCAGTCTGCCCTTCCATAACTCGCCAGTCAAAATATAATTGGATTGTCAAACTTTCTGAACTTTTGAAATTTATTTTTGATTTTCTTTAGTCACAACATTATTTCCAAAATTACATTCTGATTATTTCATAGTTTTGATGAGATTACTATTATTTTAAAATGTGGACAAAATATTAATAAAGAATGAGTAAGTGTTTCCAAACTTTTGACTGGTGTTGTATTTTAATCATAAATATGTGTACAATTAAATTTAAAAATTAAGACCTGCATGAGATTATTTGCCTTTTATAAAGCCTGACCATTGCAAAATGTTGTCAATGTTGGTCATTTAGAAAGAAAGACAGATTGAATGCTTACCTTAAAAATATAATGTTTTTAGCAACTGTAAAATTGTACATACAATACACATTTTTTCTGTTATGTCTAGTTATACTTATTTGTAGTCAATAATTTGTCATTTAATTGCCTAAAATCCAAGTAATTTTTCTACACCTAATCTGTATGTGCAGTCTTGTTTGCTTCTTAGTAGTGTATATTCTGCAGATGCATCTTGTGTCTTGAAGAAGTGATGGGGGTGGGGTCATGTCAAGGTCAGGTTGACCCTTTCCACACCCCCTTGACTTTTTAAAGTTGCACATGTGTCCTGTACTTCAAACTGAATGTATTCTAAAGTTAGGCTGAATTAGCCACTAGCTTGCCTTTGACTAAAAGGATCTCTTATCCCCCACAGTCTCGGAAGGTGAGCGAACCAGACAGGGAGAAGAAAGGGATGGATAGTCGCGCAGACAGCATTGGAAGTGGCCGCGCTATCCCAATTAAACAGGTAGGGTCTGGCCGACCGTCTGGGCTGGTATAATTGGAGTCCAGCAGCGGTGTATTGTGGACGAAGGGGCGTGAGATCAGGACTCAGACCCGCACCAAGTCCGTTTGATGCCATCTCCTTGATTAACAGTGAAGCACACACTTGACATCAATTAGAACCAGACTGTCCCGCGTACTGAAATGAGATCATTAGGATAAGAAGTGCGAAGGGATTTCTTTCTCTGCCGCCCCATCTCATTCTCCACCTTTTCAAAAGTGATAACGGATAAAAGCAAGAGAACCCTAATGAAGTGCAGTCTAGCAATCTGTATATGGGCCCTTTTCTCTCATATCCCCCATACCCCAAAACTGCTTTGATTGGGGGATTGGTTGGCGGTTGGGTGTCATCTTTACATCATATTCTACTTCTTTGACCTCACCTCCCTGCACTGTGGGAGAGATTGTTTGACTTGGCCTTAATTTGTCACAAACAAGAGTGCATAGTGAGGGAGATCTAGCTACAGAAAGGGAGGGCCAAGTTTCCCTCAGCGTATCTCAGCTGGAGTGTAAGAATCAGGTAATTAGCGGCACTAATCGTGCCCTCTCATGTCAGAGCCGTGGCCTTGTTTGTAATTTTCTAATGAACAAATTGCATGTCTGATTAAAGCTGCCTTTAAATGAGATCTGTGTTTATTAGCGTGCCTCAGCGAAGAAGGGCTTCCATCGTCTGCCGTAACGCACAGCTTGCGCTCAGCAGCAAAGCTTCTGATATGTATAGGATATGATGAAACCTGCTGGGTTTGCATCGAGAAGCTCCATAGGAAGCCAACACTGTTACATTTCCTGCAGCAACACA
>JAZGTI010017946.1:0-11909 GCA_036877585.1 Botia kubotai
CATATTAATGGGGTCATATGATGCGTTTTCATGTTTTCCTTTAGTATGTCCAAGTCTTCCACAAAATCTTTTATTTTAACTATAAGAAAAGTCTGATCCAGACCTGGCGAAAACACCTCAGTTGACGACTCCTCCAGATTCTTTTGTCAGTGTGGGAATATTTAAATAATGTAATTCATTTGTAAGTCGCTTTGGATAAAAGCGTCAGCTAAATGACTAAATGTAAATGTAAATAATGCTGCCCAAATGTGAAAAAACGCATCTTTAGGACTTCACTTAAATCTTAAGTCAAGTCACTTAACTATAGTAGCTATTAGCCAGTAGCTATTAAATTTCCATTGATAAACCAGTGCTGCCTACTGGGGAGTGAATGACGAACTTTTCTAACTTCACAGACGACTTGATCTCCTCATTGGGTGGCTGAATTTACTTACTCTGTGGACTATTCGCTCTCCTCAGCGGGTAGCAAACTTTACTTGCTCCGTAGAGGACTCTCCTTAGAGGCTGACTCGTTCCTCCCAGTGGGTGACTTTGCATGGACAATCTGGCACTTTTATTGTTTTTGCTATTGACTGTTCAAAAGTTGTGGGCAGTGTAGAACAACACATACACTTTGTTGTTCTTTTGATCAAAAGTGCAGATGGATTTGTATTTACAGACAGTATCCTCTGTTCTCCGCTTATAACTGTAGACAAAAAGCTTACAAACACAGATGCACTACATGTTCTATTTCATTGGGGCTTGCGAAGTTGGTTCCGATCAATCGGCTTGGTCCTCTACACGGTCTGGATCTGATCAGGCTTGATCTGATTCGTGCTTAAATTATTAACCGCCTTTACAGTGGCTTCGAAAGCTGAAATTTGCAATTATGGTAAGGGGTGTAACATTTCAGCTAAGCGCATGAGATATTTGGCCAAACAAAATGCACTGTGTCAGCTGGTCTTTTAGAGTATGCAGCGCTTTTCGGGAGGATGGGCTTTGTAGAAATCCATGTGTTTAGAAGGACAGGGCATAGAGGAGCTACAATAATGTACAGTATGTGAAATCTAATGTTTTTTTAAACTTAAACTATGCTAACATATTATATTTTTATGTATAATGTCATATTATAAAATAGCATAATATGACAACTTTAATGATAATTTAAAAGTTAGCCTTGCAATCCACATATAAGTGAACAATCATGGATGAGAAACATCGATGAAGCAACTCAGCAGTAACTGCCATATGGGTTGAAGAGACCACTTAACAGAAACAACAGCAAAATTTTGTTTGCATGCACATGTCACACAACAATGCTGTATATTGCACTGATTGTATATATTGTAAATATATTTTCTTTTTTTCTACTTTTTTTAATGATTCTGTCATGGCATGCACAGTGGAAAGCAAAGCAAGAATTCCATTTCACAGGGGACTGTGCATATGACAATACAGGCTTTGACACTTGATGTGACACATTTTGTCACTGGCCTATGCAGACTTGGCATAGATATGCCCTGACTAATTTGCTTTCTTGTTTTTTTTAGTTGTTGACCTTGTTTTCTTGTTTTTTAAAATGGTAGTTCAATATGCAGAGACAACTATAATGTTGTTTTGTTGGTTGACTTATTGAAGAGTGACTTATGGACAGGATTGCCTGTTTGTCAAGTAATTTGCACTTTGGAAATGTGTTTGTAAATGATCACTATTTTTAAAGCTCTTTATAATGTACCTGTCGATGTACTCGTTCACCAAGTATATAGCAGATCGTCTATCAATTCTAAGAAATGTAGAATGCAGCAGCCAGAGTTCTCACGAGAATAAACAAGTATGACCGTATAAGCCCAGTTTAGTCAACAGTTTTGGCTGCCTGTTACGCATTGTATAAACTTTAACATTTTGCTGATTACCTTCAAAGCCCTAAATGGTTTAGCTCCTCAATACCTAAGCGAGATCCTCTCCTATTACAGTCCTTCCTGTTTACTGCAATCTTAAAGTTCTGGTTAACTGATAGTACCCAGAATTTCAAAAACAAGTGCTGGTGGTAGATACTTTTCGTATTTGGCACCCAAACTTTGGAATAGTCTTCCCAGTGTTGTCTGTGAGTCAGATTATGTCAGTTGAGCCTGGGAGAAGCCAGGCTTAACCGGGGAAGCCAGTTCTCCTCTGGCACGTTAAAGCTGCAATTTTTTTAACTGTCTTGTATACGAACAGAGTTGATTATAATGATTTATAGTTATTTATTGATGAAAATATATTGGGCACTGAGAAATCATGCCAACAGAGATGGTGAGGCATAATGTTTCTAATTGCAGCCATAACATCACACTGCTGTGACTAAGCAGAGAACAAAATATAGAAACTAAGCTAAAATTTAATTCAATTTTATTTATATAGCACTTTTTACAATGTTACATTGCTTCAAAGCAGTTTTACATAAAAACAAAGAATAATAATAAAACACAGAACAAATGTCAGACATGTTAATGGTATAAAAGAAGGTATGTATATAACAGGCATATATATAACAGTAGGTTTAGGCCCAGGCACTGAGCCCTGCGGTACTCCATATTGGACTTGTGATCAGTACGAGACTTTTTCATTCACAGCAACAAACTGGAATCGGTCAGATAAATATGATTTAAACCATGCCGGTACAGTTCCATTTATGCCAACATAATTTTCAAGCCTATTTAGTAGAATGCTGTGGTCAATAGTGTCAAAGGCTGCGCTAATGTTTAGTAATACTAGAAGAAAGATGCAGCCACGATCGGCTGACAAAAGCAGATCATTTGTTACTCAAAACTTATTTGTTTTGATGAGAGCAGTCTCTGTACTATGATATGGCCTGAATCCTGACTGGAAATTCTCACAGATACCATTTCTTTCCAGGAATGAACATATCTGTGAAGACACCATATTTTTTTAGATAAAAGGTGAATTTGAGATGGGTCTGTAGTTTACTAGTTCCTTGGGATCGAGTTGTGTTTTTTTCATAAGGGGTCTGATAACAGCCAGTTTGTAAGGTTTTGGGACTTATCCCAACACCGATGATGACTTAATAATGCTATGTAGAGGATCTATAATT
Source organism: Botia kubotai (assembly GCA_036877585.1). Lineage (NCBI taxonomy): Eukaryota > Metazoa > Chordata > Actinopteri > Cypriniformes > Botiidae > Botia > Botia kubotai. Next base: position 3,071 of record JAZGTI010017946.1, read on the forward strand.
TCAGGCAGCATCTCTTTCAGCAACCTGGTAGGTATAGGATCAAGCATACATGTTGTTGATTTACATGATGTGATTTATTTTTGACAGTTCATCCCTATCTATAGTAGAGAATGACTGGAGTTGCTCCATGGGCAAGTTATGATGCACCATCTGATTTGTTTGTGTTGAAGGCATGTTCATGATTTTTTCTATGGCAGTATCTATTTTGTTATTAAAGAAATTCATATTCAAATTCAAATCATCACTATTATGATATTGACAACTGTCAGAAGCCACTGACAGTTTAATTTAGCCACTGTTTCAAATAGATATCTAGGGTTGTGTTTATTTCCTTCTAGAAGATTTGAAAAGTAGGCAGATCTGGAGCTTTTTAAGGCCTTTCTATAATTTACAACATTCTCCTTCCATGCTGTCTAAAAATACCTCCAGTTTTGTTTCCTTCCAGTTGCTTTCCATTTTCCGGGCTGCTATTTCAGAGCGTAGGTATGCTTGTTAGCTGATTTTGCAGCCATAGGTAAATGTATTTTACAGGACACCAGATAATGATCTGAAGTGTCTTCGCTCTGCTGCAAAATATTGACGTCATCAGAGTTTAAAATGTCTTTGAAAGCCAAAATCAATGCATCCTTTTTATTATCCACGTGGGTGTCAAAATCACCAACAATTAAGACTTAATCGGTGGCTAGTAGAATTTCTGATAAAAAGTCATCAAATTCCTTAATTAAGTCTGTGTGGTACCCTGGTGGCTTGTAGACAGTAGCCAGGGGAAATGACAAAGTCTGCTTATTTACCCCAGCTGAAGTTATATTGAGCACCATTACTTCAAAAGAGTTGTAACTAAAGTCAGATCTTTGGGTAGCTGTAAGTGTATTCCTATAAAGTGTAGCAACACTTCCCCCTTTGCCTGTTGGACGAGACTCATGCTTATAGCAGTAATTTTGGGGGATTGACTCATTTAATGTAATGTAATCGTCCTGTTTAAGCCATGTTTCTGTCAATCAGAGAATATCTAGGTTATGATCTATCATTAAGAAACGTGCTTTTGTAGAGAGAGCTCTAATTCTCAAAGCAAGCTATTATTATTAAAAATTATTAATTTTTTGTCTGTATTATGTATCTTTTTTATTTGTTTAACACTGATTAAATTGCCATTTAATTATTTACGTTTTTTTTTATTTACCAGTCTGGGGAACAGACAGAGTCTCTTTATTATAATACTTAGGTGATTCTATGTTTTGCAAATTATGTAACCTCTGTGACATATGACAGCTGACAGACAGTTGGTTAAGCCAGTCTGTCTGCTTCCTAACCTGGGCCCCAGTTAGTCAAATATTAGTAGTATTAATAAGACTATGTGCCACATTTCTAGATAAATGAGCAGCACCAGCCCTAGAGGGATAGAGGCCATCTCTTTTAAACAGGTCAGGTCTACCCCAAAAATGTTTTCAATTGTCTATGTAACCTATATTGTTCTGTGGACACCACTTAGACATCCAGCCATTTAGTGATGACAGTCTGCTATGTATTTCATCACCACGATAAGCAGGGAGGGGGCCAAAGAATATTACTGTGTCCTACATCGTACTAGCAAGTTCACACACCTCTTTATCTTTTATCTGAGATTACTTTCTACTTATCTTTAGTAATCTCCGACTGACGGAGACAAACATCATTTGTGCCGTTGTGTATAATAATTGTACAGAATTTACGTTTAGCTTTAGCCAGCACGTTTAAATTTGCTTTAATGGTGCTCTGGCTCTATTTTCACGTTCCATACAATAGAATCTTCAATAACTAGGGAACTTTCAACAGGCATCTTAGTGGGTGCGTCTCAGTGGGTGCGTCTCAGTGAGTGTGTAGGGAGAACCTGTTTGTAATTGTAATCGGAATGGAAGAGCGGGATCTGCAATGTATGTTCAATGTACGGACCTAGTCGCATCCAAAGACTGCTCTAAAGCCCTAACACTCTTCCTCAAGTAAAGTCTGGATGTGTGTCTCTAATTCTGAAATCTTCTCTGTCAGCCTACCTATTTCCCTAGATTTATCACATGTAAAACCCTCAGCGCTGACAGAAAAGGCTACACTAAACATGTGGCAAACAGTGCACGTTACAATAACAGGAGAAGATGCCATGACTCAGTGTGTTTTATGACTTACCGCAGTTGTTTGATAAACTTGAGTAGATGAAAACCGCAGGGGATGAAGACAGTAAACACAGAAGACAGCTGACCGGCTAGCACAGTGCAAATCGAACTAAGTCGTCTGTAGTGAATAACAATTTAAAAGGTAGCGTAGTATCTTTTTAATTTAATATGTAAACAATACACAAACAAATTACGTTTAACAATTTAGACACCAAAAGTAATGAAAAGAAAGTAGTGAGAAAAGAGATATATATACATACTTGCAGCAAGGCAGACAGGAACCGGAAATGCTGATCCAGTTTCACTGCTAAGCTTCTTACAGAAATTGGCCGCTGCCACAATGCCAGGGCCCACACCTTCCTCCATGTGCTGTAGGTGAACCAAAAACAACTAACAGCAGCTCTCAGTGATGTGTCAGGTCCCCGCTATAATAGCAGCAACATTCACAAATATTTACAGAACAAGCGGGAACCCAGCGTGCCCGTAATTTTCTCTATTTCTGTTTTATCATGTGATAGAAAGTCTAAGGCCTTCTCAAGCCGTATGGCTGACCTATCTAATCTGCCGCCTGTTATGCTTCAAACTAAGATCGCTGTAAGGACAAAAAGTAACGCCATCAAGTTAGCATTTTTAAACATTCACTCACTAAAAACATAAATAATTTCTGATCAATGACTTAATAACCAGAAACAACCTGGATTTTATGTTTCTAAATTAAACATGGCTAGAAGACAGCTACAGTGCAACAGCCCTAAATGAAGCAGCCCCTCCTAACTTTACTTTTATAAGTGTCTGCAGAGCAGTTAGGAGAGTTGGAGGTGTAGCTGCTCTATTTAAAGATGTCTATCAATGCAAGCAAGTGTCATTTGGTCAGTACTTGTCTTTTGAATATTTAGGCATTGGGCTGAAAGGTGCTCCACACATTTTATTTTTCATCATTTACAGGCCTCCTAAATACTCTCCATCCTTTGTTGAAGAATTTACGTAACTGTTGTCAATAATTTCCTCAGTGTTTGACTGTTTTGCATTGCATTGCATTTTGCATTGCAGGGGATTTTAATATTTACATAGATAATGCAAAAATCAATATTACAAAAGAAATTATAATGGTTTTAAACCGTTATATTTTGACCTGATTCAGCATGTGCATGGACTCACACACAATCGTGGACTTACTCTAGATTTACTCAGTAGGGGTCTAAACATTTCATTGACTGTTATGTGGATGAAAAGGATGTGGCACTATCTGATTATTTCTGTATTTTCTTTGATATACTGATCTCTACTAAAACTGAATCTAGATCTATCTCTCAGATAGATCTAGAAAGAGATGCATTAAGGAGAACACAAGTGTGCTATTAATGAAGGCTATATCTTTAACACCAAGCATTTTTGCGGACTCTGTTGATCTTCTCCTTGATTCTTTTAACTCAAAAGTTGAGAATGTTATTGATAATATTGCCCCTGTGAAAGTCAGTAATAAAACTGACAGACAAAAAGCACCTTGGAGAAAATCAACAACAGTACAGAGTATGAAAAGACAATGTAGAAAAGCTGAGAGGATGTGGCAGAAGACAAAACTTGAAATTCACTACAGCATCTATAAAGACAGCCTTCATGTTTTCAATGCTGAAGTAGCCACAGCTAGACAGATCTTCTTCTTAAATCTTAAAAACAAAACTCACACTCTTTTTGCTACTGTTGAGAGACTAACAAACCCCCCCAAGTCAGATTCCCAGTGAATTGCTTTCCGACAGCAAATACAATAAGTTTGCTTCTTTCTTCTCTGAGAAGATCAATAATATCAGAAAAGAAATGGGCACATCCTTAAGTTATGCAGAGGTCAGAAAGATTCAACCGCAATTTCAAACAGAAGTTACTATGTCTGTTTTTGAAGCAGATCTCTTAGAAATTGTGAATGCCTCACTTTTTTCTGGGACTTTTCCGAACTCCCTAAACACTGCAGTTGTTAAGCCCCTCCTGAAAAAGAGCAATCTTGATAACACCATATTAAGCAACTATAGACCAGTATCAAATCTTCCTTTAATAGGCAAGATGCTGGTACTACTTGATCTCAGTGCTGCGTTTGACACTGTCAATCATACCATACTTCTAGAGAGACTGGAAAACTGTGTTGGGTTATCTGGGATGATCCTTAAATGATTCAGGTCATATTTAGAAGGGAGAGGTTATTATGTGAGTATAGGAGAGCATAAGTCTAAGTGAACGTCCATCACATGTGGAGTCCCACAAGACTCAATTCTTGCACCGCTCTTATTGAACCTGTACAGTGCCTTGCAAAAGTATTTATACCCCTTAAACTTTTTCACATTTTGTCACCTTACAATGTACAACTATATGGTTTTTAAAATTTTAAGAAAATAAAAATCTGAAACATGTGGCGTGCATTTGTATTCTGACACCCCTAAATAAAATCCAGTGCAATCAATTGCCTTCAGAAGTCACCTAATTAGTTAATAGAGTCCACCTGTGTGTAATTTAGTCTCAGTATAAATAAACCTGTTCTGTGAAGGCCTCAGTGGTTTGTCAGAGAACACTAGTGAACAAACAGCATCATGAAGACCAAGGAACTCACCAGACAGGTCAGGGATATAGTTGTGGAGAAGTTTAAAGCAGGGTTAGGTTATAAAAAATATCCCAAGCTTTGAACATATCAAGTAACACTGTTCAATTCATCATCCAAAAATGGAATAAGTATGCCACAACTGCAGACCTACCAAGACATGGCTGTCCACCTAAACTGACAGACTGAGCAAGGAGAGCACTAGTCAGAGAAGCAGCCAAGAGGCCCATGGTCACTCTGGAGGAGCTGCAGAAATCAGCTCAGGTGGGAGAATCTGTCCACAGGACAACAATAAGTTGTGTACTCCACAAATCTGGCCTTTATTGGAAGAGTGGCAAGAAGAAAGCCATTACTGAAAGAAAGACAAAAGAAGTCCTGTGTGCAGTTTGCCACTAGCCATGTAGGAGACACAGCAAACATGTTGAAGAAGGTGCTTTGGTCAGATGAGACCAAAGTTGAACTTTTTGACCTAAATGTAAAGCGTTATGTGTGGTGGAAAAGTAACACTGCTCATCACCCTGAACACACCATCCAACAACAACATGGTGGTGGCAGCATCATGCTGTGGGGATGTTTTTCTTCAGCAGGGACAGGGAAGCTGGTCAGAGTTGATGGGAAGATGGATGGAGCTAAATACAGGGTAATCCTGGAAGAATACCTGTTGGAGGCTGCAAAAGACTTGAGACTGGGAAGAAGATTCACCTTCCAGCAAGACAATGACCCTAAACATATAGCCAGAGATGCAATGGAATGGTTTGTATCAAAGAATATTCATGTGTTAGAATGGCCCAGTCAAAGTCCAGACCTAAATCCCATTGAGCATCTGTAGCAAGACTTAAAAATTGCTGTTCACAGACGCTCCCCATTCAATCTGGCTGAACTTGAGCTATTTTGCAAAGAAGAATGGACAAAAATCTCAGTCTCTAGATGTGCAAAGCTGGTAGAGACATAACCAAAAAGACTTGCAGCTGTAATTGCAGCTAAAGGTGGTTATACAAAGTATTTACGCAGGGATGCTGAATACAAATGCACACCACACTTTCAGATTTTTATTTGCTTAAAATTTTGAAAACCATGTATTATTTTCGTTCCACTTCACAATTATGTGCTACTTTGTGTTGGTCTATTACATAAAATCTCAATAAAAAACATTTACGTTTGTGGTTGTAATGTGACAAAGTGTGGAAAAATTCAAGAGGTAAGAATATTTTTGCAAGGCACTGTATTTAAATAAAGGATTTAACCAAAACCTTTTTGGGTGGACCGAAGGTACAACTTTTAGATGAGGGTAACTGAAAAACTCATCCCATAATTTAAATGTAATAGGACATATCATCTTCAATGTTTTTGGAGGCCATTAAGCTTTTCTGAGAATGTGTTTATTCTGTTGTTTTAGGCTTTATCGTGCCGCTGTAGTTTACTGGCCTGTATATGTTTGTTGTTGAGCCATAGAGGTCAAACTGGTTTCTTTAAAATGTGGTAATCTGACAATTATTCAGGTGCCAGAAGCACCTTGCTAGAATTTTTTTTTTTTTTCAAGTATTGCACAAACACAACAAATGTAAATTTCCTCCATATGATGATTTTGATGCCATTTTTAGTCCATCACACAGATTACATCCTTTAAAGAGCAGACATTTAATGATTTAATAATGAACCTGCAGATCCTGTAAACAAGACACCTTTCATGATTGCATGCAATATGCAGCCTGCTGGATATTCAGTGCTAGCAATCATGCAGTATTTTTTTAAACAGGTGTCTTCTTTCCTTTATGGTATTTGAGAATTTTATGAAAGGATCAGATATACTGACAAGCCAAATTAATTATTCATTTGTTATAATTAAAACTATTTTTTAATGATCTAAATAGTGAAAACTGCAGGAGAACAGTGCCCTCTTTTGGGTGAAAGTCAACCCTGTGTCTTGCGTTGGGAGCATTTACTCCACAGTAATTTTTGTCAAAAGAGATAAAAGATTGTTTACTTAACATAAAACAAATTAATATATTTTTCTGTGTTTTTATTTTCATTCAATGTGAAGCTCCTTTGAAACAATGTAACACTGTAAAAGCACTATATAAATAAAATGTAATTAAATATATTAGCGATGTTAAAATAACTGACAATTAGTATACAATGCTATAATGATGGTATATTACAAAATGTTTAAACTAATTGATTTGAAATTCTTTATTTGAGTGTGGAACAGTTTGGACTTAAAAGATCTTTCAATTGCTAACTCTATTAATGTTAAAGTCATGAACATTCTCCACGAGGTGGAGCCACGGAACTTTAAATTCTGTTAATACTATGCGTTCACTCCAGCATGGTGCTTGAGCTGCAATAACTTTTTTTGAAATATCTATTGTCTAGATCCCATCGTAAAGAAACAAACCTGCTAAATAAAGGCATAGAACATCTCCTACATCAAAACATTCAGCTATTTTTTTCAGCACCTAGTTCTGGCATTTACTTAATGTGAAATGACTGGATTTGTGATGTCACAAGATTTATTTTTATATGGCCTGCCCCAGAGCATTTACTTGCCTATCACCTATTACCTATCATCACATAGTTGGCTCCGCCCACGGCCGTTCAGTTGCAGAGAAGTGGAAACAGTCCTCTCCTGACAGAGCAGCATCACAGCAACATTGTCTTTGTTTAGAATAACTCTACTATGACATTACACTCCGACTGAGAAGAATACTTTGGAGAAGTGAGTGATATGATTGTAATAGCAGTAAGATGCCAGTCAAACACTGTGCTGTTCCTGATTGTGCTGTTCATTGGCTAAGACGTTAGTCAATCATACACATTGGCGATTACAATCAAACACACTGGCGAAGGTTTTTAAGGGGAACACTCAAATCTGACTTTTTTAATCACAGAACTTAAAACTGTGTGAAAAAGGGATATAAATTACTTAATATACTGGCCAACTTCAGTAACATTATACACCTCAGGGAACAAAATAAAATAAGAACATGTTGGAGTTCTGTCTTCAAGCTCACCCTCCACAAAGACTTGCGCTCTCTCCGACATCATCTGAAAAGACATACTCAGCATCCATACAAACCAGCACAAATCGCAGACAGGTGTGGACTGGCAGGAAGTAATGTTACTTGGCTCTGTAGAACCAGTCTTTTGATTACATGTTGTAATGTGCCCCACAGGAAAATGAGGAAGTGCATCATTTTGGAATTGTTATTATTTATGTCTTGTTGGTGCAGATGCTGACCACAGATAACTGTTAACAGTAGTTTCTTGTTAACAGAATATGTATTAAGTGTCTTGTTTCTGAAAACGTGTGGTGAGCAGGACTTGCCTACTTTGTAAGAACCACATTTTGTCAGATAAAGGCATGTCTTTCAGATAATAAACAAGATATGCAAATTTTCTTACATAGTAAACCTTGCATAGTGAGCAAAAAATTCCAAAGTGAATCTTTACATAGTGTGTAATTGCAGGTCTTTGCAGCTTCACCTGGCTTCTTTTCTCACTCTCTCTTTGTAACTAATGCACAATACAAAGAAATTATGTAATTATTTACTTTTTAGCAATTATTTACAGTTTTATTAACACAATAATATGTAATATTAATGTCAAGATTGGCGACGGGAGGAACCCAAGCGCAGACAGCGGTACAGCAAAACAAACTTCATTACAAACAACTAAACAAACAAGGTTAAACTAACAGAACACAAACTTGCCACAAGAGGGCGACAATGAAATATACTGATTAAATTAAACACAACAGTAATCAAAAAATAAATATAATAATATAAATTAATAATTTTATTTGTATAGCACTTTTCAAACTCAAAGTGCTTCACAGGCATGAAACAAACATAAAAACATAAATATAAGATAATTAAAACTTTAAATAATTTAACAAATATAAGCAAATCAAAATAAAATGTAAAAATAAAACAATTACATAAATACAAAGAGAAAAGAAAAAAAGTATAAGCAATCTAAGCATTAAAAATAAGTCGAATAAAAACTGCAAATTGCAGACACTTCACAAGCTATTATGCTCATAAGCAACTTTAAAGAGGTATGTCTTAACACGCTTTTTAAAGACATGGATACTAGTGGACTCTCTAACTTC
>JAZGTI010017947.1:0-11907 GCA_036877585.1 Botia kubotai
CAATCATTGGTTTTGTTTGTGTAATAGATATTTGCTTAAACATTGGTGTTTGCTAAGCTATAGATAATTATTTTACATTTAAAAAATAAAGTGTTGTTATTTCTGTTCTCAATTTGTTTCATTTTTTTAATAAAAAAACACAACAAAAAGTACTGATAAGAGTACCGATAAGAGTACCGTTAAAGTACAGAATCGATAAGTGGTATCGATAGAAGTAGTAATATCGTTAAAACCTTAACGATACCCATCCCTAGCCACCATACAAGTAAAGAAACAAAGTTGCTTCTGAGATTTTCCTAATAGGCAACCATATTTCTCAGTGATTTTTTAACACAACTTAACAAAACAAAAAGCCCAAGGTAAAAAAAGAAAACAAACACCGAACAAGAAGATAAACTGATGGACAGAAACTGTACTGCAGAACAGAACCAGCCCTGCCGCCAACTGTAATACACAATACAGAACCCATGCTATCACATAGCTGATTTTCACCCTTTAGTCACCTCTAACACTCCAGTTCTGTCACCATGGCAACATGATCAGCATCAGGAATGTTAGGAATCTGAGCAAGATGGCTAAAGAGCATCACCATGACGACAGTTAGCAAGGGATGAGTTTAAAAGAGGACCATGTAAGGAGGAGTTGATGTCATCGGCGAACAGGGAAGAGACGCTGAAACTAAACAGAGCGTTAAGAATTCTTCTGAGATGTCTTCACGTAAACAACACTGAACCGTGAATTTATCATTCCCAAGAATTCATTTGCCATGGCAACAGTGCCACATTGTGAGATTGGGGACTGGTGATGGATTGATTCAAGAATGGGGTCTGTGTGACCACAGCTTCAGCTGCTCCCGTTTGTTTTAAGCAGCTTGTTAAAGCACAGGCATTCATGGCACAGAACTGCACAGCTTCTTCACTGTGTACACAGAACCACAAAGAATGGCAATTTGCTCTCCGATGATGAATGGCAATGTGCTTTTTCTGTTCCTAAAGATAATTTTAGTAACACTATGTTTATAATCCCACTTATTTTACAGCTACTTACTAAATGAATAAGTAAATGCACATGAAATATTGATTGCAGTTAAAATGACTGAATTATGTGAGAAGAAAGAGACATAAAGGTAGTACAGTGAAGTGAGACTGGTTGTCAGGGGCAATAATAAAATACATGGCTTAGTGATCATTATACAAAAATATTTGACTGCAGAATGCAGCAACTGTCCAGCAGAGATCTGTGTACAATACTGTAATGTACATGAAACCGTTATAAAACTTTCTAGCTACTATGCACAGTGATGATTTTGGATAGTAAAATATGGTACTTTGATATAAACACTTGAGCTGTATAACATGGTATTTACACTGGACAATGTTATGCATCCAGTCTTCTTACTGGAGTTTGAAGACCTAATCTTGTACAGGAGAGCTCCTTCAGAAATTAATCTGAAATAAATAAATGTACAAACAGCTGAATTTGGCCTCAAAGCTGAAAGTCTGTGGTAACTATGACACTGGTTGTCATGGTAATGGTGTACTCTGCAGAGCATTGTTTTGATTGGTGATGATGCCAAAGTGAAACTCCATCAAACGTCATGAGCAGCCAAAACCACAATCCTCCCACACTGCATGTGTGTGGGCAAGAACATGACATTCTTCTCTGTTAAAGACTGTTTAATAGACCGTTTAGAAGTTAAAGGAAAATGCAACAGCTGCTAATCCTCTCCATAATTCGCAAAACACACAAAACGACAGAACCAGGCATTTGATTATTTTGTTACTGTGCAAGAGTTCCCGAGGTTGACCTTCATCAAAAGACATTTATAAACGAAGATTGTGAAGACATGCTCAGGTCACAGGAGAGCAACAAACTTTATACAGGACACAAAATGCGTATAAGCCAAAATATGACAAAATATAAAAATGTTAGCGGCTAAAGGTTCAGAGGGATGCAGAATCTCTTTTGCCTCCCTTTAGCTTAGTGTATTCAGCATGATTGTGAGGGTGGCGGCGGTACAGGTGAATACAGGCGAAAAGTAGACTATGCGCACACTATGATTGGCTGATTGAACAGTCAATGTGATAATGCCTGTCATGTTCACAGTCATTAGCCTCAATGGGTCAAACTGATGGAGTTAACGACAACCCATTCAGACATAACTAGTTTCAGTCATGTCCGAATCGAAGTCTGGAAACCGTCGAAGCGAAACTATGTGCAAACGATTGGCTCTTTAAAACGAAGCTGCACCTCTACGCGTGACCTTTATTACAAATTAACCTTAAAAATCCAGGCGATTAATTAAAAGAGCCAGTAGTTACAAATAAAAACAAATAGAAGATTTTTTTTTGAAGATTAAAAAGCTTGAGAAGACTTTGATATGGCTTAATTTTACTATATATAAATAATATGTTAATATAAATGCAAAAACTGTATTTTTTCATGTTGATAGTGCAAAATGTTTACACATTTAACCTTTAACCTGCAAGCTGTGTAAACATTATATTCACAAACCAATTTTTGTGTTTTTTTTAAAACACAACATTTTAATTTAATTTGTTTGTCTAATTTGTTAGATGCTTTTAATTAAAGTGACTTGTGGTGAGGCATTTAAGGTATACATTTCAATGTTATGTGTATTTCCCTGGGAATCAAATCTAGGACCTTTGCACTGCTAGACCTATTTCTACAATGTTCTACCAAGTAAGCTATGACTAAAAAAAGTTGAACAAAACGCAGCTCTTTCTAATGCAGCAGAAAACAAGAGGACAGACGTTATGAAGAAATGAGAGTAGGAGGTGCGAAGAAAGAGGACAGAGAGAGTGTTTTCATCTCCCAAAAAGAGGCCTCTGGCCCAAGGACATCGGCAGGGAGATCTGGCTTCCTAATATTTATTTAAGATACACAGCACTGCAGCTGCTGGCTGTAACTTATCACTCCACATAACTGATCTGAGAGCAGTATGAAGTTTTCTTGAGGTCAATTCTGTGCAGTGATCACTCACTCTAGGTCAGCTAAGCGGCACTGCATTTCAATGCATGCAAATACCCTGTAATGACACAGTCTTTTTTGTTTGAGAACTGAGAGACATTAGCCGTGTCCCAGTTCTCGTACTTGTACTAAGAAAAGGTCAAGGACATTAAATTGCATCTTGATTCCACAGATTGCTTTGCTTGCGTCTGCATGTAGCCATTAGCTTTAAGATAAATTTGTTGCATAACAATTCATTATAACTACAACTTTAAAATTTCACACATTTCTATCAAAAAGAAAAAAATAACCATTGCAAACTCTTTGTTTTGGGCAACATTACCTAACAGCCTAACATGCATGCACAGAGGCACACTTTGAAAATCCAGCTGAAACACCATCCGGTCAACGCTGGCATATTTATTTGGCATATATATATTTATAAACTTATAAACTTCAAAATACAATAATTTGAGATGCATGTTTTGCAATTCTGCATAACAGATATTGTGCAAACATATAGATGAGCATTTGATTGTTATTGAATGGTATTCTGTAACGAAGTGAACATTTAATTTTTCACATTCATCAAGTATTCACATTAATCAAACACAGGCATCTTTACTCTAATTTTCTGCCTGCAAACTCAAGTCCTTGTGATGCCTGAAGACCCACAATGCACCTGTCACAAACATCTGTCAGGGTGCCACTGTGCAGTTCTAAATGGCATTACTGGCATAATTGCCAGTAATGGCAAATGGCATAATTGTAAAAATATTTTATTGCATATATTTTATGTATGTATATATTCTACTTTTGCATGTTGTGTTTAGTTTATGGTACTATAGCAAATCCCTCACATCCCTGTCCCATAAGATGTTATCTATTATATGCCATCCCTATGTAAGCTAGAACGCATATCTTGCTTAATAATTTTGTGGTTTTATCAGTTCAGTCAACCCTTTATTCATAAACATACTATAAACCTAGTATACCTATTTAGTCTTATACATCTCACACATATTATTTACAATAATACCATTAACATGTCTGACATTTGTTCTGTGTTTTATTATTATTCTTTGTTTTATATGTAAAGCTGCTTTGAAGCAATGTAGCATTGTAAAAAGCGCTATATAAATAAAATTGAATTGAATTACATCTTTACATCAACATATTCAAAGAGTACATCACTGCATGATGGCCTGTTTAATTTTGGACCACAGAACAGACTTAGAATGATAATGATTGACTGCAAACACACGCACACGTTAGGTTTTAATTCTTTGTGGGGACTTTCCATAGACAAAGTTATTTTTATAATGTACAAACTGTATATTCTGTCCCCTAACCGTCATCCTACTTCTAAACCTAACCCTCACAGAAACCTTTTTAAATTTGATGAAATTTGAAATTTTCAAAAAAAGCATCATTTAGTCTGTTTAATAATCAGTTTCCCTCATGGGGACCACTGGCTGGTCGTCACAATGTAGCTTTGTGTGACTTTTACCATCCTTGTGGGGGTATCTGGTCCCCACAATGGTAGAAAAACAAGATCACACACAAAACATGTGGCACATGTGTAATTTCTGCTTCATTAGCATCACCAAACAGAATTGCAAAAATGATTCATGCAGCAGTGTTGCTGTGTTAGAATGGTCAGGACACTCAAACACAGCAATGTTTTGATAGTGCCACAAATGCACAGTTTTTACACTTTAATGTAAAATGAACCTATGAATCCCACAAATGGTTTACTACAGTTGTCTTTGCATTTTAAAATAGGAAAGAAAAAAGTGGGAATACAATTTTTAAAATTACATTACAAAATTACACAGATCATCTTTAAAGAAATTGTCCTTATGTTTCGTGCAGATAGTCTGCACCCTGCATCCACTACTGATTCCCACAGACATATGCACTGAATGTTATTTTTTATCATTTTTTAATCCCCCATCTATTCCATCTAATACAACATCAATATGCAGCTACACAGCGAGTATTACAGCATGTAGATACTTAACTTGCAAACTTGTTTAGCAAACAAACTTGACTTGACTTTAGTAAAAGTCACTTGACTTTCTGATTCTCTGTTGTCATAGCAACTTGCCATGTTGGAGGCCTTTAATGGCATACAGGAAGCTGGAGGCTGCAGGAACTACATTACCCAGCAGCCCCTGTGACACAGAAAGAGAACAGAATTTAAGTGTGTTTAGAGGGTTTTGCTAGATTAAGTTAGACATTCGTTCAGGTTTCTTGATACCTAGATGTTCAACAAGGTGGATTGCGCGCACACACCTTTTTAACACACACAAAGAAAATGCGAGGCACCTATAACATTACATAGAAATGTGATATAGTTTAATACTCATCACATAATAATCATCATTTGTAAACAGATGAAGCAAAACAAGTAGGACTGTAAATGTAAAACCAGCATAAGACAGAAACAGACACACACACACACACACATACATTCATTCCTGGATATTTGAACCTAAACCTAGGATGGGTAGGAGGCATGTTGAGGGCAGAGCTGTAGGTATGTGTGCAATGCTACCTGCACTGATGTAGACTCATTGATTGAACCACTAGGTGGCATCTAAGAGCACGTGTCATCCTTACACTGAAATCTCTTATTCGGCTACCATACACCCCCAGATCTCTTTTTTTACACATTCACTCACTCACTCTGAGAGGTGTGTGTTACCAGAATCCAGCCCCTTAAAGTAGGTCAGCCTCTCTTGCTCTTCTTTTTCTATTTCACCTCTCCGATGTGTGTGTGTGTGTGTGTGTGTTTGTCCTATTGAATGCCAGAGTACAGAAACAGCCAAAAATAGTTGATCTCCTGAACATTCAATTGGTGGAACACACACTCAAAGCATGCACAAATTCATGCAAGTATTTGCTGTCTGTATAATGTGCGAGGGTCTGAATCAGCTTATTTTAAGCAAATAATTAACTCACACAAAAACATTTACATAAACAACCTAAATATATACACACAAAACAGTAGAAGAGAAAAAGAGAAACAGAGAAAGGAAAAGAGAGAGAGAGAGAGAGAGAGAGAGAGAGAAAGGAGGAATCTGGGCCTTTGAAGTGTCATGGCTAAATTAGCCTTTCTAATTGTGGCAGTTCATTTCCGGACTTTTCCCAAATGCTCATGATTCACGAGGTCACATACACCGACAGCATACTTGTGTACTAGAAAGACATCCATGTGCGAACGCACTCACTCTCTTTCTTTCTTAGTTGTTTAATACGTCTAAATATTAGGAAGAAATAAACTCAGAAATAAATAAACAAATAAACGCTAAAACTTCTATGGCTCCTCACACTTTAAATAATCCTGCAGGACAAGGGTATCAGAAAGACTAATATCATGCGCATTTAAAATGTTTACACAAAGCACCATGCACCCTCCTCCTCTAGAAACCAAAAGAGTCAGTCTGAAGAAAAGATGATCAAGTGTCCCAACCCTAACCCTTATTTACAAATACATACAATACATTTCAGAAGTATGCATTGAAAATCTGGGGTCAAAAAATCCAATTCGTGTCTGGCAATAACAAAAAATCTAATTTAAATATACCTTGCAGAAAAATTCATTTGAATTATTCAACAGGTCCTACGTTTTCACTTTTAATGTTAGTAATTTGAGTGCTGTTTGAGGGTGAAAAAGAACTACAAAGTTACAATGCTCAAAGTTTACTGCTAAAAGAGATATTCCCTTTAACAGAAACTACAACGACGTCACAAAATGTTTTTTAAACATTTTTTAACTTATAATATGTAAAAAGGAACAAAGAAGAATCACTGTAGTGGTGTGTTGTTGCCATGCCAACAAATCTATGCAATCAGAGTCCATTCAGTATTTTTAGAAGGTGGGGCTTCAGGAACTTAACAGTCTGTTTTAGACAGACTAGGAGGAGGGATGCAGCATTAAGGAAAATATGTGAACAATTATGCATATTTTGAACAATGAAGCATAAACAGCTATTTTAATGCACCTCAAAAAAACAAAATTAAGGGAAAAGGCATAATAGGACCCCTCTAAAATTTCACATTATTTCTAGCTCATTTATTAAAAAAGCTCATGTTTGAAACTTAACCTCTTTTGCACAAAGGTCAAATTTCTCTGTCTCTATTAAAGCACACAAAATGCTTTTGGAACATTCTCAAATCATGCTGGGAGAACATGGTTTGTCTGGTTTTTCAAAAACTTGCCATGTCATACCAACTGAAGGGTCTGCTCTCTACTGTGAAAGAGAGGGTTTACTGCGAAAAGGAGGGCAAACCAAATGCTAAGAAATTCTGAAGTACATCCATTTTTAAATTACGCTGATAATATAATTTACAATGGAAAAATGGGTAATGCTGTACATTTAATGTTAAATGTAACATTGTAAATGTTTCATAAATGACATTAATGTATTTAATTCTATGACTGAAATTATTGAACTGCTAACATTTGGTTAAAATACTAGTTAAAGTTTATAATTTGACAAACAGCTAGTAAAAAAACAACTGTGTGTGTGTGTGTTGACTAAGCCCATTCTAACAGGAGGAACAGCAATAAAAAACGTTTGTGAACTCCATAACAGATGGCTGAAAACTAGAGCCATGCTTGAACTACACACACAATCAGACAACCACATACACACACAAAGACACACACCAGTTGCAGTTGCAGGTTATGATGAACTATAACTGTAGGTAGTGGGTGGTGTCGTGAGAGAAAAATTCACAGCCCAGTTACCAAGAGAATTGAGAAAAGATGTTTCGGGAGTCTGGCAAGCATATGAACATTGTGTGGCAGGCTGGTCTGAAACAGATACAAGCTTCTCTATAAAAGTGCATTCACATTACTGGTGATTACTAAGAATTAGCAGCAACAAAACAACCCAAAGTCATTGATTTGCAATAAAAGTTGGTGAATTCAGGCAACATTAGCAACCACCAGCAAATGGGCAGTGATGCAATGCAGCGACTACCAATAGGAGCGCAGATAATAAAGGCTATGTGATCTGCCTTTCAATACAGTTGGATATGACAATCGAGCATAAACAATCATACAACAGCACAGAATTAAATACATTAAATTGCTAATAACACTTTAAACGACAAAACAAACTGAGATTTTACATCAACATTAAAACTTACAAACAATAGCTAAAATAATGTAAAGAGTACTGAGTCATAATATTCTACATATTTTCATAATCATATGAAGAAATAAAGACCTGTAGACCTGTACATTTTAAAGATTATCTTGTAAGATTATCAAAATTTAACCTATTAACTTCCTTATTACAAGTTTGTAATCCTACTGTGAAAGATTCATCGGTGCATGTTATTCCACAAGGACAAAAAAACGTTATAATCAAGATGTAATAATAAGATGTCTCAGAAATAACTTTCCTTTTTGTCTGGCAATTTCTATAAGCCTCTTTATTATTATTATTACTATTATTATTAAACACCTCTCTGGAATACTTGATTCTCATTGGTCAGTCACAACATTCTGAGATTTGTTATCTCCTGATAACAACCGTTAAAAGTGATAACACGCTCTTTTGGATACGGCAAGTAATCTTGACCGGCACTACTCAGTTTATGTTTAATGTATCACTTCGCTGTCTCTTTCCTTTGCCAGGTTTAAATTTGTTTAAATAACTCATAGCCGCGTAATAAGCATCCACCACTTCACCTTGCAATAACAACCATCTGGATGTATGTTATGTCTAACGTAACATCTTTCATTTAACCACCTGTCCTAAAGAGACAAATTTTCATGATCCAGTTATCTCCTGATGGGTAAAATCAGTTCCACCAGTATGTTTTTCCTCGCTGAATATTCAGTTTCACTCCAAACTGCACCATATTAGGGAATGTTTAAAATATGTTGCAAACGCTGTTCCGTTGTTCAGGACAACAAATAACAGAACATTGTGCCACACTTTAACATGTCCCTTTTGAAACGCATTGCTAACAGCACAGACAGCAGAGAAGCATCTAATGGCAACAAATCAATTTTTATCCAACAACACACACAGACACACAAACATACACTCAGTGACAATGCCTGCAGTGAACCCAGCAGGCCAGCATAAGGGTTACCAGGTGGAATTATTTCCCTCTCTCTTTCAATGTGCTTCATTGGCATGACAAATAATTACACATTTACATTGCCAAAGCTCCACCGGCTAAGACAACAGCTATAATGAACCGCAATGCAAAATAAATAAGTTAAAAATAATGCAAATGCATTCTCTCTGAGGTGAAGGATGTGCACTTATTCACTGTGATTGATTTACTGATACAGGGGGGATGAGAACATGAGTGATTCATTCTGTCTGATAAAGAGAGATACACAGAGAGAGAGAGAGAGAGAGAGAGAGGATAGTGTAGTGTCCGATAGCATCAATAACAAAACATGGAGCAGCTTGGCAAATGTGTGTGTGAGTCTAATTATGTTTGTGAGGGTAATATATGAGGGTCTTTGGGCATCTCTGTTGCTAAGTACAAGGTGACTCTCTCTCTCTTTCTCTCACACACACACACACACACACTATTTCACAGTATCTTCTCCTCTCGTTTTCTCCCAATCCACATATCTCACATTTATCACTGCCACCTTTCTGTCAATACACACCTGGAATAATGAGAATCAGGGTGACATTATTCTGAACCTCACACCCACACAATCAAAGACAAACACACGCCCTAAATATGATGACACTGATGACATAATTTATGACATTGATTATGTTATGATAACAATTTATGAAACATAAGAGGTATTCTTAAAATTAAGGTTTGTTTTTTAATTTAGTACTGCCCTGAACAAGCCATGTCACATAATATTTACAATCACATTTACATATAGTCCACAGCCCAGAATAACTAAATTTACAAATTTAACCCAGTTCAAAAGTTTACATACGGTTGATTCTTAATACTGTGGGATGTTACTTGGACAATGAATGACAGCTTTTATGTTTTGGGGCAGTTTTTTGTTTGTTCTGAGCCATTTAACTGTCCACTGGTCTTTAAACAAACATTCCAGGTTCTGCACAATTTTTGCTTTTCCAGCATCTTATGCACATTTGACCCCTGTCCAGCAGTGACTGTCTGTCTGAGGTTGAGATCCATCTTTATACACTGAGGACAAATGAGTGACTCATATACAGCTATTACAGAAGGTCCAAACATTCACTGATGTCTAATAAGGCAAGACGGTACATTAAGAGTCAGATGGATGTAAACCTTTATACAGGATTATCTTGTGTAAAAAAGATAAAGAAATAAAGCTGTTCTAAATAAACAGTTTGACACATTTGTGCTTATCTGTAAGAAAATTACAGAGAGCCAAACTGAATTTCACTAAATTTCCTCTTTCAGTCATTTTGAGAGCATGATGAACAAATGATTGTGTGAAGAACAAGAGGAGAGACAGAAGGACTGAGAGGAAACAGGGAATATATGTGTTATGTGTGTGTCCAAATCTTAAGAGTTCATCTGTCTGAAAAACACCAATCAATCAGGCAGATGCCTTATCCAGCTTACCCACACACACGCATCAATTTCTGTTTCCTTTAGCTCTTGTGTGTTGTGTGTGTGTGTGAGAGAGAGAGAAAAAGAGTGTGTGTGTAATTAAAGACCGCTGACGTACATCACAGATTATCATCCTTACAAATTACAGTTCAATCTGAATCTGAACACCAATCAGTGCACATACTCACCATTTAAATCAGCAGTGTGATCCATACAGCAATACTGCCATAAAACTGTGTTTAGTCTACAAAATACACACTCTAATTCATCTTTGCTAATATATTACAAACAAGACACAGACCCCTGTGTGTGTACATATGGTCAGTATGTGTTTACAGGGTGAATTATATCTATAGTAAAAAATAGAATAAGAGGTTGTATGTCTGTTGGTGTATTGCCAGTTAATCTGAATTTGTCAAAATATGTACTTACATAAAGTGATTAAAAGATTTTAAAATAAGATCACACTGCAAACAAAACAAAGCAAACCAAAAAAACTAAACAAAGGCAAAAAAACATAGAACAGAACAAAACACAAACAAAACAGATTTTATAAAACATCAAACATCAAATGCTGATAAACATAGTATATAATATATAGTATATACATATATATAAACATATAATATATAGTATAGTATAAACATCACTGGATTGGACAGCAGAGAGGACATGTGAAAAGTCCATATCCACCAACATCTCCTTCAACCACATCAACTACAAATAACACCATGGAGAAAGACAGAGACAGACAAAGAGAGAGGAAACAGGACACACAGAGAGAGCTTGTATCTCATTAGTAAACATTTCCATATAAATACATACGCATCTTGTCATATGTCAAGAATGGCAAATCTATGGATGACAGGAAATTGTGTGCGTGCCGTATCTCCTGTACTGAAGTATACAGGTAACGGTTTTGCATCTCAGCTATGTCATAGTTATATAGTCAAACCATTCTAAGCTCATGACCCTAAACAGTTTGCAGCATAGCAGTGACAGTAGGGACCACACAAACCAATCAAATCACTGCACAACTTTGCCCCTTAGATTCTCCATTCATTGCTCCCCAAAAGGACTTTACAGCACAAACCGTACACACGTACACACACACAAACAGAACTAAAATAACAGAATAAAGGACAGAGCTAGAACTAGGGTTGTGCTGAAATGGCATCATTCTGCTTTGGATGTGGTTGCTAAGCAGCACACAGACAGCTTACCATAGTCTGGGCCGTTGGGCAAAGGTGGTGTGTGTATGTTTGTTAAGGGGCGGCTCCCTGGCAGGCTGAGAGGATGCAGCTGCTCCACATCCCCAAATACCCCCAACCAAGCACCCACCCATATCCAACTGTCTCTCTTGTCTTCCTCCCATAAGCT
>JAZGTI010017948.1:0-11907 GCA_036877585.1 Botia kubotai
ACATTTCTAAGACAAAATTAATAAAACAAGGTTGATTTTTCTAATACTTACAAATATGGAGTAAACCAGAGCAGCGATGCCCAGAGGCAAACAGCAGCACACCATCGTGAAGATGGAATAACCCAGGTAATCAGGCAGTGGGTTGGCCAGTGGAGTGGGGGTCACAAAAACCGTAGGCTGTGCGGTGACAGCAGGTTGTCCAGGATAGGGCCCTTGGGTGTACGGCCCCTGGGGGACCGGTTGGCCTCCTGGAAATCCGTACTGTTGGGCTGGATAGCCTGAAGTGTTGGGGTAGCTCCCTGGGGGAGGGTGTCCTGAGTGGTCCGAGTATGGTGGCGGTGCGGGCTGGGTAATGCCTGATTTATCTGTATAATTACTGTTGGCTGGAAGCATATTGGAAGTCTTGCTGGCATCCATTTCTCTGCTGGACCTTTTTGCTTGCGCTTCCTGCTGTCCTCTGGTTCAGGCTTTTTGTATCATGCATGGAGGGTGAAGACAATGCTGGTGGGAGGCAAAAGGGTGGAGAGCGGTAGCAGACAGGGGAGGAGTAACAAGAAATTCAGCATTGCTATCTAAACAACATAACATGAATAATTGAATTAGAGACAATAAGAGAGAAACACAGATGTATAAATACAGTGTCAAGCAGATATAGTCAAAGTATACAGCCAACATCTTTCACTTAAAAAAAAAAAACTCTTAATTTTACTTGAGCTTTGCATAGTTTAAAACAAATGCTGTGGCTTTTCAAAGCAGCACCAGAGGACCTCAGAACCGCTGCTGGAGCTTCAGAACCGCTGCTGGAGCTTCAGAACTGGCCGTCTGTGAGCTAACAGTTTTAGATTGTAAAAATGTTTCCCTAACACTAAAAAAACAAAAACATTAAAAACATTATTTTGAATGTTCTACAAACATTCAAAGCATCCAGTTATATAGATGTCATATTAATTATTGCTTGGTTATAAGAACATTATTCAAACACTTTTTTAATTCTGTAATGTTTTTACAACGTTTTACAACTAACAGCTTGAGAATAAAGTTTTTTATGTATATATAAACTTGATGTGTGTGTGTGTACATATATATATTTATATGTAAAACAAAGATGTTTTGATAACTATGAGAGAACTTTTAAAGAACCTTAGAAAATGTTTTGAGAAAATTCTTGAGTGCCAAATCTTCTCTGTGCTTCCTGTATAATACAGCAGAAACATGAGGGGGGGTTTCCTATACCCCCCCACCCCTCAGGTAAGCCTGAACTCTGTCTTCATCTAAACAAACTGAAGAAACACAGACGCATAATAAAAGTCTTTTGGTCAATGCTTTTTTCTTTTACAACAGATGGAATGAAGATGAAGGAAGGATTTTATCATTTTTATCACTTTGATACATATATTTCATATAGCAACACGTCTGAATGCAATTTTATCAGCGCACTCATTATATGGCTACTGTAGTCTGTGGAAATGAGTGTACTGTAGGATAAACAAATAAGGGAAGGGAGGAGGGTGTGACTGTAGTCATTACCACTGTAAACATCAGTTACTTTAGAGCATGATGACACGGTTTTTACCATCAGGAAAAATAAAATAGGTACACGGACATACAGCAGGTGACATCAGGTGACGTTCACAAGCTCTGATCTGCACGACTGGCTTCCGTGTCATTTGCATGTAATTAAGGCCGAGGTCCTCCAGGAAACCAAGTTGTGTTTATGCGGTAAACACACAAAGATCCAAACTAGTAGATCCTAGAGAACTAGAGATCCTAATCCAGTCAAACGCAGACTGAGTCAGGGAATGCAACCAAGAACCAGCTCAGCTAATGGGAAAAGTTCTCAGAACATTGGCTAATGTTCTCTTAAAGTTCTCAAGTTTAACGTTATATATCACATATATCAAAAAGTTATTAAGTAGTTAATAAGGTTTAAAACTCTTTAAAAAACTTTTTAAAAATGTAATTACGTTCTTATACCCGAGAAATAAATACATCAAAAAAACTGACTGGACGCTTTAAGGATTCCTAGAATTTGCAAAATAATTGTTATATTGTTATTTCATGAAAACGTTAGGGCAATGTTCCTACCATGTTCTCACCTCAGCATGTTCCTGTTAGATCTTTGAGATACAGCTACAAACTTGCCTCTGCACCTGGCAGAACCTCATCATGGCCGACACCCATGTAAACTTTCACTAAGGCGGAGAAAGTGTAGGTGGTCTCAAATCAAAGCACATCATGTGTGACAGAGTAAACTGTCCTCTATCAAAGGCAGACAGACTGGTATTCAAACAGGAATTATAGGATTGTGTAAATAAGGGGTGTAGGGAGGACTTCAGAGACTGTAATTCTAAAACAACAAGACTTATCTTAAATATAGCACAGAAAACCACGTACCTACCCACACTCTCAGTGAGAGACTTTGAAGGAAATTAAACTCACCCCAGCAGAGCCGCAGGACGCAGTTTCAGCAGAAGCGGGCTGGTAAATTGGCATGTAAAAAACATGCACTGACAAAGTTAGCTAGTAGCTGAAAGTTTTATTTAATATGCAGTGAGACTACAGGAAGAAAATGTCTGTCTTCATACCGTAATTCTTTCATACAGTAACAGCTTTGTTGAATTAAAAAATAATGATGAAGCATATGATGATCACATGTGCAGCATACTTTTTAATTAAGTGAATAGCAATTAGCCAGTACAATAGCTCCGTCCTTCTCACCCCTCACATCTTAAACGTCTCCCTCATTTGAGGTAACTCATCACCTCATTAGTTAAGACATGAACCGGGCGAGGGCTGAGGACCCAGCCATGAGGCACTAAAAGAGATTAAACACGTAAAATCATCCCTCACTGGCTCCACGTATGAAAATATAAACAAAATGTCGTAGCTATAATTTGAGAGGAGAAATCGTAACACAATTAAAGGCAGAACACTTTTAAGGTTTTTTTTAAACATTAAAAGCTTTTGGATATGATGATAATGTTTCATGTCTGACAATAATGGGAATCAATGAGAGACATTGATAACAATAATGGCTACGATATACAGGGTCATGACGGTGAGCCCGATGCCAAGAGCCACGTGGTTGAGGGTTCGAGCCATTTTGGAACTGTTCTCCGCTATCTGTCGGTGTCCGGACATGTTGGCATTTCGAGTCTGGGAAAACACACAGGAAGTTACATGGTGTTAGTCATTATGATGTAAGCAAGGCTAACATGTTAAAATCTGGGGAAGTACAGCTATGATGTAACACGCGCACACACACAGACATGAAAGCTAAAACTCTTAACATGGTGAGAACTTCCATTATGATGCTTTTTCAAAACCAGAAAACCACATCACTTATATTAACAGACCCTGTTTGCACTAAATGGCCAGTTATTTTTTTCTATCGTTTCATGAGAAACACTTTGTATAAACATCTGCAAAGTGAGTAATGTAAATGTTGACTCTTAAAAGATGGAACTATTAGCTGAACTCATAATTCAATTACATTTTATTGTCCCTGTGGTGTCACAGAGCACAGAGCCAATAAAATGCAGTAAAACATAACAGAAGATTCTCGTGACCTCATGAACGCGCTCTACCGGTGAGCTCCACTCCTTTACTGCATCGACTGGGTGTGTTTACGCTTCGAATGTTCACATTTTGTGTGCTCACTAATCTGAGTAACAGTCCAACTCGATTTACTCTTTTGCTTTATCTAATTTGACATCTAATTTGACAACACAGAGATATAAACCATGACTCATGACTTTGTCTTTAATTTGTCTGTACAGCATGTTATCAACTAACATGAACCTCATGGATTTGTGAATGGTCTGTGTTTCTTAATGAGATGATTAGTCTTCCCGAAAACATGATTTTTATTGCCAACGCTCTTAAAACAATTATGATTTAATAAATGAAGAAAACATCCCATCTAATAATATTCACAGATACTTACAGAGATGGAGTAAACCAGAGCAGCGATACCCAGAGGCAGACAGCAGCACAGCATGGTGAAGATGGAGTAACCCAGGTAATCAGGCAGCGGGCTGGTCAGGGGAACGTTGGTCACATAGACTGTTGGCTGCACAGTGACAGCTTGTCCTGGGTACGGCCCAGCAGGCTGTCCTGGGTACGGCCCAGCAGGCTGTCCTGGGTACGGCCCCTGGCCGTACGGGCCTGGTGACGGACCATACTGCTGATAGCCGGAGGTGTTGGGGTAGCTCCCAGGGGGAGGGTATCCAGCATTGGGGTATCCAGCCTGGTCCTGATATGGTGGTGGCTGGGACTTCTCAGATGTGTTCCAGTCTCCGGCAGGGTTATTTGGATCCATCGGTCTATCAAGAGCTCGATTACTGAACACTGCTTGTGTTGTGCTCGGCAGAGAGGACACTCCTCTGTGGACTTTGGCAAAGAGGAAACAAGCTTTTCTCTGTAAAGCACTTTGGCTTCCCACTGGTCATGTGGAGGTCGATAAAAATCAAGCATGGGGAGGAGTAACAAAGATTGAGTCTGGGTCCACAGGGGCGACATTATCTGTCCGCAAGCGCCACCCTGTGGCCATTTTAACAAGAACCTTTCAGCACGATTTAATACTCCGCAGCAGTGGAATCAGCTCACCATCAGTTGTTGTTCCTCTTTTGGTTTGACAATTACACGTTTTATGGGTTTACAAATTCATATTACAGATGAATTTGGCTGAGATCTGTCTTCACCACATGCTAAACCGTTAGCCACTTGAGTTTGTTTAAAACGAGATCAATCACAAATGCCAAATACCATTTTCTCTCTCTGATGACAAACATGTTACTGGATAATTAGAACTGTAAAAGCTGAAATTTTGAGCGGTTACATGATGGCGACTGATTCGAAAAATAGCTGTTGAAACAAACACATGGAAATTGGTCTCACGCAAATCTAAATGTATTAAAATTAATTTGTGTTTCATTGTTATGCTAGTAAACCTCTATGACCTTGTATTACACAAAAGAATCAGATTTTCACTATGTCAGCAAACACACCCAGCCGAGCAGACATCCGGGTTGGGTTTTTGTTTGTTTGTTATCTAATGGAAACCGCATCATCAACCAGTCCATTTA
Source organism: Botia kubotai (assembly GCA_036877585.1). Lineage (NCBI taxonomy): Eukaryota > Metazoa > Chordata > Actinopteri > Cypriniformes > Botiidae > Botia > Botia kubotai. The sequence goes on from JAZGTI010017948.1 coordinate 5,088, forward strand.
AATCATAAACATGCACAGCACAATGTAAAAATGAGCCCTCTGGCTCTTTGTTTCTAAAGAGCAGCGCGGAGAGCCGGCGTCATACGCATGTCATCTGCATGTGTAATAATGAGCTGATGACAAAGAAATTCTATTATTCCATGTTTATTATATTATAGACTCATGCCAGGCTCAGATTTCCTGTGTACCAGTAACAGACCCGTGTTTCACATTTAGAAACACTTTCAACCTTATTGTCCTCCAAACTGTCATTTATAACTACTGTTCTGTACATAAAACACAACTTTATAATTTCATCAGAAATAACTGTGTATAACCCATATGTCAAACACCAGGGAGAACCATTAAGTACGTTCATTACATTACACGTTTCATATATTTTCATTGTTTGTCCTTCTTTTATTCTGTATATAAAGCATGTTAACGTTTACGCCTCTCCACCCCCACAATCAGTTTGTATTTGCAAGACTATAGCAACAGAAGCCACAACAATGACTTGAGTGCTGAATTTACAGGAATATAATATTCACAGGCGCCACAGCCAGAATACTGCCCTGTGATTGGCTACTGCTCTTAAAGCTATGACCTGATATACACACGCATATCACAGACAGTTTTTGAATCTATAACTTTAAGAAAACTGTAGTCTTGAAGTGTGGGACTGTACTTACACTTAACCTACTATTAAAATAATTACATTTGAGCGACACAGTAAAAATAGGTTCATTTTAGCTGTGTGCTTCCTGCTAATATGGTCAATACACTCGTGCATGTCTCGTGCATGTTTACGTGCATGTCGTAAAAAAGGTTCAAAGATTTAACTTCTCTCCACTGTCATCTCACGTGAACCTGTGTGCTTCAGTACAACAAGGCTGGGACAGTATTTCTCTGGAGATTAGCCTGCGTTCACATTGAATTCACTCACCAGGCAAACACTGCCAACCAACCACAAAAGCTTTTATCATTATTACAGTACATTACATCCCACCGTGATTTATTTATATATGAAGCCAGAGTGAAAAACACCAACAGGATGAAAACAGAACAGAAAATACTGTGTGTTCTTCTTTCTGCAGAAGTGTAAAGCATCTAAGGCAGGCGTACAGCCAGAGAGTGGCTTCAGAACGTTTGCAGTACAATTAAACTACCTGATAATTTAAGATATACCTCAGAACCTCAGAACCTCAGAACCTCATAACCTCAGAATCAGAATCTCCTGAATGGTAACAGAACCAGAAAAAAACCTTTTTTTTAATTTTCTTTCTTCTGTAACACATAAACTCACAATATAGGAATGAATGAGAAACTATGGTAACCAGGATTTGTTTCCCCATCAGCAGATAGGGCTGACTGTATCTACAGAGCAGTGTAAGCAAAGCATAATACAAAAGAAAACACATTTCATGTTTTATAAATAAATAAAGTAGACATTTCAATTTTAAATCAAAATGTAAATCTTGAGCTAAATGTTTTGCTTATATGCAAATCAGGGATGCAACTAATGAGCAACGTGACCAGTGTCAGAAAACCAGTGTACAACCAGAAATATTCCAGACAGTTAATGGTGTTTGAATCATTGGTGCATGTAAACATATCAGGTCATAGCACAGTTCAGAATACAATTCTACATCCGGTTAATCATTTCCTTCACTTCCTGTCTGATACTGGCAGTCAGGAAACAGTGAAAGGGGTTTCGGTTTTAGTCCAGCTGAAACAACATGTACACTCACCATAAATCTATCTAATTTACAGCGTATCTAGAATCTCGTGTGTTCTATCTAATCGTGTTTTTGTGAGCGTTTATTCTTGTATAAATTCAGCAAGCAGAGGACGCTGTCGACTCAGCTTCCCCGTCTCTCTGATCGCATAAGTTAAGAAACCATCGCAAAAGTGACTGACATCTGTCCCTCTCAGTGACTGTTTGTCTCTTACCTTCGCCGTTCATTCAATACAGTCCCGATGCCTCGCACTCATCTGTACTGTCTGTCATAAGTGTCAATGTATGTGACTTCATTATCCAGCAGTAGATGGACACAAAGCATGACATAAGGACATAAAGGTTTCATTTAAACGTAATATTTTATCCTCATAAAAGTCGCCAGCTTCACCTAAGAGTTTTTTACTTTAATTTTTATTTGTTCAACGCAGTTAACCAAACGATGTACCTCGGAGATTAATCACAACATTACAATTCATTCGCAATACTTAATGGGAAAGCCGAACTTTGGTTTCCATGGTAACGACCTCAGGATTATGGGTAATGTAGTTCTTCACATGTGTCGTGCCCGTTTAAATCGCGTTACTCCGCTGAGCGCAAGAACAGAAATACCTGAGACAAAACTTTTCAGTTTAGGTGTTTTACATTTTATTTTAGTGTTTCTCTTTACTGATACTGACAGTTTTTTCCACACAACAGATAAAAAGTCATTAAAACTACTGAAGTCTGTTGAGAAATGGGCTGAGATGAAAACAGATCAAACATACGTCAATGTAAATGTTAAACTTAAACAAAGTGTCACCTTGGACGAATTTACTAGAGCACACACTAAAATTTGGTTAAAGCTTTTTATGTGAGACTGAATTAAGAGACTGGCATTTAAAACCATTACTGACAGTATGATCGAGATTTCTGGCAATCAATTTAGATAAAATACATTTCAACGACACATCTTTCATATAAAAACATAAGTACAGCGTTTTTCATATTCTTCTATGATCTGTAAGTGGAGCTGATGGAAACACAGAAAACCTTCCAAACAGATTCCTCATCAGAAAGACGAACTCCTCTGATAAACCAGCAGGTGAGATAAAGGCCTCCTCTGATTGGCTCAGGTCAAGTCACCTGACTTTAGCATTCACTGGCTCTTGCTGTCAACGAAAAGGATATTATAAATGAATATCATGTTTGAATATGCAGCAAACTGATTTAGTATATATCATGCATCGTAATCAAATACCATCGCTTGAGCAATTGTTTTTTAACATTGTGTCATGCGTTTTAATAATTTAATTCTGAATTTTAAACAGATCATGCTGAAGGCACTCTGACACACGTACACCAGTACACTGCAGGTTTACTGTGGGCTTCAATATAGATTTTAACTGCCCTCAATTTTAACTGCCTGCTTGTAAATTGAAACAAGTTCACTAAACAGTTTGGGCTGAAATGTGCTGCACAAATAATGAATTTGCAGGTGCTACACACAGAGTTAGACAAACTCCAATGTTTTAATTAAATTGACTGGAGTTTAGAATTACCAGCAGCAGCTTCCCTATGGTCTCCCAGTGCCTGTGTGACCAAATTCTGACCACCATAATGTGAATTTGACATGTAAATGTTGGCGGTCGCAAGTGCGTGTGTAACTAGCTGTTTCAATGTGTGTGTATCTAACGATGTTTCAATAAGTTCAATAAATGTTTGCATAGATTTTAGACTGGGGAGAAATATCTGAGTTCTGAATTACAGTATGTTTTCATAATACAATTTACAGTACAACACTTTTACCTCTTTTAACACTTCTAATATCCCAACTAACAGAGAACGTTGGCTAAAGCTCTCTAAATGTTCTCTTTAAAGTTATCAAAAAAGTTCTTGCGACATTGTAACATTAGTACTGCACGTGTATATGTATTGTATATATGTATTATATATATCAAAAACGTTATTCTTAAGTTGTTAGTTGTAAGTTTTAAAAATGTTACAGAATTAAAGAAAGTTTAAATAATGTTATTATAACCAACCTATAAGGTTAATAAAACGTCTAAAAAAATAGGAAGTTCCTAGGACTATTTAAAATAACATTTTCATTGATTCTTTCATCGCTCACAATAGACTGATATAATGAATGAAACATAATTCACAGCACATCTTTACATCCTGTTACGACCAACCCCATCCTCAGGGATCATGCAGTGTGAACACACCCGAGGGAGTGTGTGTGTGACTCAATCTGGAAACTATATGAGTGGTGTTATGGAGACCAGCCGTACGGGTCTCTGACTGAGCACAGACCCACTGTTTCTCTCTGCATCCCAGGGGAACTGGCACAGCAATAGCAAGCAGATAGATTTCATGTGCAGGAGACACAGAGCACGCAGCTTATAGTGACATATTTCTTAGGGATACTTTAGGGGACCCTTGTACTAGCACTGATATTTCTAAGGGAAGTGATGGCAGAGATGTTCCTGGTTAATTATTGTAAATTCTGTGAGCAGATGACATACGTTATGGTACTGTACTGGACAGTCTTACTGTACCTGTGTCGTTAAGCATCGGTTGAGTGTTGCTTCCTGTTCTCCTTCTGTCAAAACACAGTAGTGTTTCATTAATGCAATGTGTGCAACGGTAGAATGTGTAATAAAAATAATACAGTAAACTACCGTTTGTCATTTATACCTTTTATCCTGGTTAAATTTGCATCTGCAGTGGCCACCTGTAAAATTACAAAAATAGCTTTTGACGTTTATTGTAAACAGGTAGCTGCATGTATCAAACACATATGAAGGTCAAATGAAACACTTACAATTGAATAACAAATAGGAATGTTTTGGCATAAAGAAAATTCACCCTGTTTTGTCACATGATGTAAAAATACTTTGATAATAGAATTATCTTTGTTTGACTGTCAGGGTTTTGTTCTTTTTTGATTATGTAAGATTGGGGTATTGCTGAATTGTCATGAAAATTATGACCTGTGATGTGTAGTCTTTTGATTTTGGGTGAAATATGACGTAAAATTTGTAACTTATTGTCACAACATTGGTAACGCTGTACCATTTTTAATGACAAACTCACTCAGAAGAATAGTGATGCCAATCAGACAGAGAACAGCAGCCAGAATCAGCCCTCCGACACGCAGTCTGTGATAATCTACAGCATACAGATGAGAGAGAGACATAATGAGACACAAGCCATTAAAACGTGAGAGGAGAGATCAGCAAACTCTTACACAAGTGTGTGAGACTTACCAAAAGTGAAAGGATCTTCCTCGGCTAAGAAAACAGATAAACCAGACAAAATTACTTTTGACACACTGTAACACTGAACACGCATAATAAAACTGCACAGAAAAAAACGATGAGGTAAAACATCTTACCTGACTGCTGGCCTTCTGCCAGCACCAGAGACCAGACTGCAAGCAGAAGATACAGTGTGTTAAAACTTCACCGCATTTACACTTTGAAATGTTTCTGCACAAAGCAACTGTCTAACAAACCCTAAGATTTACAGCCATAACCTTACACACTCCCTAAAACCACAAAAAGAGACACAACAGCGATGAGCAAACTGTTGTTTTTTTCACCTGAAGGCAGCAGAGCATTTCAGTGTGAGATGAAATTACACACACACGACCACTCCCGCGCCTCACACACAATACTCACCTGTCACAAAAACAAACGCCAAGATCTTCCTCATGGTGCTGTTAATTCAACCTGAAACACACAAGATCAGACACGGGTAATTATAAACTGCTTATCAATATAAAACCGAAATCCCAGCCTACAATTTTAGGTTGTACGAATGTTTCCCTAACATTTCCATTAGGTAACGAAACATTTTTAAATGTTTCACTAATTACTTCAGAATATCGTTTTTTAAATATTAATGACATATAACATTAAATAAGTTCTACTCATTTTACCGCAAGAATGTTTTACGACAACTTTGAGAGAAGTTTTAGAGAATGTTAGCCATTGTTCTTACAACGTTCTCTGTTAGCCAGGATTCAGATCATGGTTTGTACGGAACAATGGTGAATGTTTTTCCTTCTCAACTGGCATCACAAAATCCACAACGACCATCACATTACAACAAGGACAAATAATTGTATTAGGATCGAATCTGCTGCTGTGTACATGAGAGCTAATTTCATTCATGTCTGTCACTTATGTTCTAAATATAACATGAATTCTCTTAATGATTCTCCTCTGCCAGCTTCCTGTCAACAAAAAAATGGGTTTAAATCAGATTATCACAATGCTTGTCAATCTGTCTGATCTGATTAAACATACTGGCAAAATCCTCTCAGAGAACAAAACACAGATCAGGTATCAGCAGTGGCCTCAGCACAGCAACAATATGTTCAACAAACAGCTGCTAAGAGACAAACACTGATCAGTGTAACAAGCTGTAGTTCATTACATACGTTTTTTGGTTAAAAATAAACAAACAATTATTGAGCAAGTACATGACAGATCAGTGTATAATACAGTCTCTTTACCTTACTCCGATACACAGCAGTACGTTTAGAATAATGACTTATAATTTGAGCTGCCGGGTCCAGTTTCCTGGGACATGTCAGTTTGGCTTCATTTGACTTCAACATATGTAAAGAAATGTATGTAAAGTAACCTGCAGTTTTATATTTTAAACAGAGATGGCGACAGAGAGGCGAACTTGTAGCTTTAAAACATGTCAAAACCTGAGACGTTTGTTTTGTTCTTTCAAGTAAAAAAGTCTTTCAATGTTTCCTATGGTCATGATCTGACAACAGAAGATAATGACGTCAACATGATAATTAAAGACACGCTGTAGTAACATGTCGAAGCAGAACTTCAGCTTAATTTGGATTTCCATGGTGCTTCTGAAAGACCAGTGGGAACGCAATGCCCTTCTCAACATCACGAGATGATGTAACTTCAACCCCACCCTCAGCTTCCAGCCTCTGTGGCTGAGAAGAGGAAAATAATGGATCACCAGAGACACACTGAGTTAAAATGAATGTCAGCGATGAGAACAGCTGGGATCAGCAGCAGCGATGAGAACAGCTGGGATCAGCAGCAGCGATGAGAACAGCTGGGATCAGCAGCAGCGATGAGA
>JAZGTI010017950.1:0-11906 GCA_036877585.1 Botia kubotai
TTTTAACGCCGTGCGGTGACGCGCCGCAGCTGTGCCCGGTCCGCCCGTGATGAGCTCGGGCAGGTGCGGCGCATCCGTTGCCAGGGCGACGCTGACTGCCCCGGTGCGCCTCGTCACACTACATTAAGTAATGTTTATACCTGATTATACTTAAGTAACATTTTCCATTTTACTTGTATCAGAGAATTTTTTATAGTGTGGTATTGGTGCTTTATACTTTAAGTAAATGATCTTAATACTTTGTCCACAACTGCAAAAAATACAGCGTTAATTACCAACTAATAAATAGCCATGTAACAACCAATGAAACAAATTTTCAGCCCACTGAAATTACAAAACTAAATTTGCACTGGCAAATTTTAATGTGCCTTCAGAATTTGTGTTGTGGTACCAGCCAGCTCAAAAGAATATTTTCCTGCATCAAAGAAGAAAAGACATGTTCAGAAAACATTCAAGTATTTAGTGTGTATTGATATGACCAACAAATGCTTCAAACTTGTACAGCATATACAGTAATAAAAAAAAGTGTTCTTTTGCACTAGTGCATGCTGCCTATCAACATTTGTCATTGAACGCTGTACATTCAAGTCCCTATAGTGGTTAAGTGATTTAATGAACACTGATTTAATGAAGGGTTTCCATTCAGAGCTTGAATTAGATTTGGACTCATATAAAACAGCACATGTATTAAAACAAATGGTTTCAAACAACCTCTAGCCAAAGCTTAGAGTCTCTGTTTTTAATTGCGTCCTGTAAGTGTTTAAAAGCTGCGTGCGCTTGTTCACTCTTTACCAGTGATGATTTAAATGCAGAGGTCATTTTTAGGTATGGGTTACCATATCTGACAAGTATGTCACTTTAAATTATAATAATATTGTCGATGGCAATGCTAATTAGCGTGTCTCTCTCGCTGCAAATTACAGAATTCGCCGCTTGTAACCGCAAACAATCGCGGAACATCAATAACATACATACAACAGATAAACATGCACATATAAACGTACTTACATCAAGGCATTAAACGCAATATACGCAGCATAAACAAGCGCGCAGAGATGAGAATTCACCAAACTGTCAACCTGACAAAATAAGTGAACCGAGAATGTCCCTTCCCGGGCACCGGAATACGCTACAGTTTAACTTACGATAACTTTAAACAGTGTTCAGGTGTTTTTCTAAAGGCATACTTACTTTTAAAACAGTTGACCCGGTCTGTGAACGCCTCGCTTGCTGCCCGCATACTGGGTATGCGCATGCGTGGAGTTTCAAATTATTACGAGAAAGTTTCTCGTTATTATGAGATGTTAAGTCATTATTTCGAAATACTAAGTAGTTATTATGAGAAGGTTTCTCGTTATTATGAGATGGTAAGTCATTATTTCAATATACTAAGTCATTATTATGAGAAAGTTTCTCGTTACTATGAGATGTTAGTCATAATTATGAGAAAGTTTCTCATAATTATGACTTACCGATTTATTATTTTTTTTCTCAACAGTGGCGGGAACGGGCTTCCATACAAACCATCACAATATGGTATGGTACAAAATAAAGAAAACACCTGGTTAATTTATTTCACAAAATGATTCGTCAAAAAGTTAAACTATAATGTATTAGGAAATATGAATTTATGCTAATGTACAAACTTGCATAAAAAAGCTCAAATCATACATTAGATATTTGTTGGCTCTCTTGTTTTTGACTACAGCAGTCATTCCTCTGGGTTTTGACTCAAAAAGCTTTGTGAATGTATAGGCCTATAATTATTCCTTATTAAAAAATATTCTTTATTTAATTCTATAATTAATCTTTAGTTTACACTTCAGTCATAAAACATGAATTATAGAACCATTTTATTAAAAAGGTTCTTTGCTCTCCAAGGGTTCTACATAGAACCATTTTTTTGGTAAAAGGTTCTATTGGCCAAGTACAGAACCCCAGGGTTCTACATAGAACCTCAAGGAACCTTTTTTAAAGTGTATGATTAAGTTTTCCGGTAGCTTAGTGGTTAGAGCATGGCTTTAACAACACCAAGGTCATGGGTTCTATCCCAGGGATTGCGCATGTGTAGTAAGTCACTTTGGATAAAAGCATCTGCCAAATGCATAAATGTAAAAAACTACCCTGTAAACAGCGATATCCTGAGAAGCTCTGATTACCTGAGAAGCGTTTGGCTGCAGCCTGCTGTGGACATCCAACCCAGCCCTCAATTGCCATGCCCATGTCCAAATACGTCTCGGAAGATGCTTCAAAAAGACCAGGAGATGAATCAAAATGTATCTTGTTGGTCATGACGGTAGGTATAAAAAATATGAGGTTCATAATTCCAAAAGTATTTGTAATATTATATATTTCTGCTTAATAGAATTGCCATCAATAAATTTACAAGGATTGCACTGTGGCCCACATAATCTTTTGCTGCTAATGTTATGTTATCGTCTAACGTTAATCAAGTTACTGTATCGTTAACTGTCGAGCCACACATAACACTCACACACATATTGTATATTTAAATACACTGATTACTTACATGCCTTGCACTGTAACTTGGTTGAGTAACTGCAAAATTTTACAATTGTCTTACTTGGTAGCTCTGTGTATGTTACAAATTATCTTTGTATCCTTCTATATTAATGGAAAAATCCATGTTTGTTTGTCATTTTTTACAGTATCCATTTGCATTTTCAAACCAAGCCTGATGCAGAGCAGGATGGAGGGTTTGAATAGCCCTGCTGCAGTTTCACCACTACTGAACAATTTTCCTTTAAAATTAACTTGGAAAAACAAATAAGCCATGCAGTGGATCATGGAAGTGTGGTGGAGCATGTCTCTATATGTTGACAGATTTTTGTGCTTTTAAATCATAATTATGTTTATGTATGGTCTGTATTTGCATCTCAAAATGAAGACAGACAAGATGAGCTGTAGTTACTTCGGAAGCACTGAAGTGATGAGAATGTTGCTGTTATGTTTATCTATTTGCATGTTTGTGTAATTACAGGTTGTACATATTCTCTATTTTTAACAGGAGTGTGAAGATGACCTAAAATGCAAATTTGTAGGGGACATTGGTGCTGGGTACAGAATCACTTTGACATTCCATTAGGAGGTGACAGAGCCTGCCTTTCTGCAGATGGACAGTGAAATACAGCATAAAGCGATTAAAGTCTAACTGGGGGAGAATCAGATAAAGCAAGGGATGTCTTTCTATTTGTTTTTGAGTATCTGGAGGACCTGGACATTCATATTAAATTGCCATGAAGAACAATGCTTGAAGGTCCATGCTATGATCTGTGAATAATTGCTGATCATCTTTTAATTGTGAAAAATAATAAATAGAAACGTACTTAATGAAACAAGGGGTGTGTGTCTATTTATTCATTTTTACCTGGAGGACCTAGACATTTCATATCAAGTTGTGTTGAGGAACAAGACCTGATCACTGTGATTACTAATTACAATGCCATGTTACTTATATAATCTATCACAACAAACAATCTCTCTATTTAGCATAGCCTATTTAGATGTAGCCTACTGCAAATGTGTCAAGTAGGTCAAAATCGATATGTGGCTTTATCTCATAACATAAATAAGGTAAGGTGTACAGGTTTTTATTAACATATTACCAAACTTTAATCAACCAATGCAATCATTTTACCTGCTATTTCGTTAGTAAAAAGTTCCATATATTGGACATTCTTTACCAAATTGGGGGGTTGAGTTAGATTTAATTTGTGCCATTTTAGCCTAAACATCCTTTACAAGAATAAAACGTGTATTAGTAAAACAAAAGATAACATTTTATTTCCCTTAATCAAATTATATTCACATCGGAAAAATACAGCTTCAGTAAGACCAGGAAACGAATCAAAATGGATGTTGTTGGTCATGACATTAGGTATGAAAATCTGAGGTTCATATCCCAGTGTAATTCCAAAAGTATTTGTGATATTATACATTTCTGCTGAATAAAATTGTACTAAATTACTAAATTTACAAGGATTGTACTGTGGCCCACGTAATTTTTTGCTGCTAATGCTACGTTATGGTCTAACATTAATCAAGTTACCGTAGCATTAACTGTCGAGCCACACAACACACACACTGTACATTTAAATACACTAAATACATACTATGTGTATATTTGGTAAATTCTTTTGATACATTTTCTTCTTAACATCTACAACTAACAAGCTTAGTCAAGACATCAGTGCAAATGATAACAGTACATTAGCAGGTTAGCATTTTATTTTAAGAGGAATAGATTGAATTTTTATGGTCCAAATTAGCACGTTTTCAGGCATTTTCTCTTCAAAGCGCTTTTTGAATTTGATTCAATATGTATAACAAAAGACTGTGATGTGAACAAATATAGAACCTGGTAAAGATTAAATGGTTTTAACCTTCACACAGGTCCTCTACCGGGCCGATCAGGAAACCTACATTGTTTTCATTGTTACACAGATGTGGATGACAACTGTAGGTAGGAAAACAGTTGTCAATCTGCATGACGTTTCCTGTTTCTAACATTCTCATTGGCCGTCATCCCATTAGTGTAACCATTTACAGATCCATTCAGGTAATCCATTTGAGATCCCCCTTTTCTCTTATAGGTCTGTGAAGAAACCATGATAACATTAAGCGTATTTTAGTAATGATAATAATGAATGCCAAAATGAGAATGTTTACCTTCATGTAGAAGTTTGTAAAGAGTAAGATTAGAGTGATCATATACATGATCTGGAAATACAGCCAGCCAATTGGAAAACCACATGGCCAAACCACAGCACAAGATGTTTGGAACATGGTCAGAACAAACTGTACCTGCAGTACAACAAAAAAACAGTCAATCAATTTCCTGCTTTTCATCTATATCCCCAATTAAAAAGAAAAGTTGGGACGAGGTGTAAAATGTAATTAAAAACAGAATGTAATGATTTGCAAATCTATTATACACATTTTATTCACACTAGAACATAGACAACATATTAAATGTTGAAAGACATTTTATCATTTTATGCAAAATATTAGCTCACTTTGAATTTGATGGCAGCAACATCTCTCAAAAAAGTTGGGACAGGGGCATGTTTACCACTGTGTAGAATTCAACTTTTATTTGTATAGCGCTTTTCACAAAATGTCATTGTTACAAAGCAGGATCTCCTCTTCTCTTAACCATCGGTAAACACCTGGAAACTGAGAAGACCAGTTGCTGGAGTTTGGGGAGGGGAATGTTGTCCCATTCTTGTCTGATGTAGGATTCTAGCTGCTCAACTGTCCTGGGTCATCTTTGCCAGATTTTTAGTTTTATGATGCACCAAATATGTTTTCAATTGGTGAAAGATCTGGACTGCAGGCAGGCCAGTTCAGCACCCAGACTCTTCTACTACAAAGCCATGCTGTTGTAATAGATGCAGTATGCGGTTTAGCATTTAGTCTTGCTGAAATATGCAAGGCCTTCCCTGAAAAAAGATGTCGCCTGGATGTGATCATATGTTGTTCTGAAACTTGCATTTACCTCTCAGTGTTGATGGTGCCTTTCAAGATGTGTAAGCTGCTCATGCCATAGGCACCAATTCAACCCCATACCATCAGAGATTAATTTTTATGAACTCTGCGCTGATAAGCTGCATGTTCCCTCTCCTCTTTAGTCCGAAGGATGTGGCATCCATGATTTCCAAACAGAAGTTCAAATTTTAACTTGTCTGACCACAGAACAGTTTTCAACTTGGCCTCAGTCCATTTTAAATTTTGGTGAAGAGAAGACGGCAGCATTTCTGGATTGTGTTCACATATCACTTATCTTCAGTTAAGGTACATTATTCTAAAATTGTTCCAGAATTTGTAGATGCAGGTGTTGATTTTTTTTTTTTTGCAAATTGGTGAACCCCTGCCTGTCTTTACTTCTGAGAGACTTACCCTCTCTAAGATGCTCTTTATAAACTATATATTGAGAGGTGTTGCTGCCATCAAATTCAAAATGAGCTAATATTTTGCATAAAAATTACAAAATCATCTTTGTTGGTTAGAAAGGATTGGTGTCAAGAATGATCATGTTGCTGTATGCTTCTAGTCTTCATTTGACATGTTGTCTATGTTTTAGTGTGAATAAAATATGAGTATATGAGATTATGAACGTCCCAACTTTTTTGAATTGGCGGTTGTATTATCACCATGGAAACTGTCCAGTTATGCCCTAGCAATCAACATGAATTAGTTGTATCTCAGCACCAGAACATCAGAGACATTGTAGTTGGCTTAATTTAAATGAATAAGCAATATCTCAACATATGGGTGGACTTATTTGACTCGGGCTGTCAGTGGGCTTTAGGTCTTGCCCCAGCAACTTCCTACCCACACCTTAGCAACCATTTAGAGCATCTTAGCAGCATAACATCATAAGCCAGATTTCAATATCTATCATGCAAAATCATGTTACCATCCTGATAAATGATACTGGTATAATGCTAACATCATGTTAAAACATGTTAGAATCGTGTTTAACCATGTCAACATGTTAAAATGTGTTAACATCGTTTAAATATTCTGGCCTGAGTTTTGCCACAGCAAGCATCTCTCACATTTTCTGGCTCTAACTTTTCTAAGGTATCGTAATTCCGAAATTGCCAAAATTCCCCCAGAATTAACACTGAACTTTGATGATATAGCTCTGTATAAAGATGTACAAATTCCCATTAACACACTCCTAAACCTTGTGGAAAGCCTTCCCAGAAGAGTTGAAGCTGTTATAGCTGCAAAGGGTGTGCCGACGTCATATTAAACCCTATGGATTAACAATGGGATGTCACTTAAGTTTATATGCGTCTAAAAGCTGAGGAGCGAATACTTTTGGCAATGTAGTGCATTTCCCTGGCACAGCCCATATCAACCATTTAGAACACCATAGCAGCTGCATAAAATCATGAATACACCATATAATCTATTATGCTAAAACATTAACATCATGCAAAATTGTTATCATCATGTTAAATAATGCTAATGTCATGCTAAACTATAATGTTAAAACATGCTAGCATCGTGCTTAAACATGCTAGCATCGTGCTTAAACATGCTAGCATCGTGCTTAAACATGCTAGCATCGTCCTTAAACATGCTAGCATCGTCCTTAAACATGCTAGCATCGTCCTTAAACATGCTAGCATCGTGTTCAAACGCCTTAACATCGTGTTAAAATCTGCTAATATCATGTAAATGTATGCTCAAATGTGCTAGCATCATGCTAAAACATGCTTAAATTATAATTACTTATAATTTTTATACCACTTTTAAATTTTAGACTAGGCTTTCTCAAGCTAACAAAGTTTGTTTACAAACTTTACTCCTCTAGTTCTAAATCCAATATAATTCAAGGCTGTTACACAATAGCAGTAACCAGTGTCCACAATGGATTTATGGAAAGGTCTCTCTGCATTTTATTACAATAAAGAAATGGAGCTTTATAGAAGTAGAAGCATGTACTTGCCAGCTGCCCTTGAGTAATGTATTTTTTCCACCACAGATATGGTCTCATGGCCGGCACAGCAGAGAGCCCGTAGTATGAGTACATTAGCACATGAATGAAACTGTTAAACGTTGCACCGAAATATGCTGATGAAAAAAACAGAGATAGTGTTATTATTATAGATTTCCAAACATTAATTGCCATTACCTGTAATAATGAAGTGAATTTTTGTATAAGCAAGGAGGTGCTACCACACCCACACAAAGATCTGATCTCACCATCATCCAGTCAGTCTGAGATTATATGAAGAGACAGAAAAACTGAGACAGCAGAACAGTGGAAACCTGACTATAATAACCTGCAAACTTACCTTAAAATCTGCGTACAACTGTATCGAAGACAAAAGTGCAAATTCATGACAAAGTGTCATTCAGTTACTAAAAGTCAATTGATCAAATCTATTTATGGAATTATTTCTGAATACATCAAACTCTCCAGAGTACTGTAGTTTCAGGTTTGTTGTTCTAATCTTTAAGATGTTGCCACAGATATTATGAATTTACAGTGTCTCGGTTTATTCAGTTCTATAAAAGTGTATGATATAAATAAATAATAAAGCGGTTTGGCCTACCGGTTAGTGAGTCAGGCTTGTAATCAAAAGGAAGCCTAATCTTGAGAAAGGCACCTAACATCTGATTGCTCCCTGAGTGCAGCAGTGCTACCCACTGCTCCGGGTTTTTATTCCTCACAAGTGATTTGCAAAGGTCACAGGTATGGGTTACCATATCTGACAAATATGTTCCTTTCACTTCATTTACATGTTTTCGAGCATCTAATGTGCAGTGATATATTCTTACATTGACCACATCAGTTTAAATAGCAAATACCACCCCCCCAACCAATGATCAATAACCACAACCTAGCAAAGGATCTGTTTAAAGTCAGATATTATTTTGATATATTATTAGATATAATTCCTTTAAATGTTGTGACATTATATAATGTAATTGTTATTTAAAAATCATCTCACTATACATTTTTTCCTCTTTGCATTTGCTTTTATGCATCTGAATAATTCAGCATTCTTATAAAATACTTTCATAGCAAATTCATCCAAGTTTTACAGTCAGAAACTCACAGTGGCCACATGGCACCCAGTTCATGACAAACCACCAGATGTTGAGCATGGTGGCATGATGATAAACGTGTAGAAAGGTGATCTGATGTTTGTTCTTCCTCAGAATGAAGAAGAAGGTGTCCATAAACTCAATGAGTTTAGAGAAGTAATACCACCACAGGACATTCATCATCTGTACAGATAAACAATTAAAAAAAGGCATTAAAATGCCACAAGATCTAATTCAACAAGGTTAATATAAAAATGCAATACCAATACAAGTCACAAAGACTAAATCTTTTCAATACAAACTGACAACGTCAAATTATTTCATAAAACATTAAAGTTTAAATTTTTATGTGAGTTTTGTTGTTTTACCCGGTTGTCTGCCTCTCCTCCACTGTGGGTGTTTTGGCAGAAAAAGTTGTATCCACCTTGATACACTGACATGACCAGCTGTGGACAGAAGGATACAGCAACATGATCATTCTTGACACAAATCCTTGCTAACCAACGAAGATGATTTTGTAATTTCATGCAAAATATTAGCTCATTTTGAATTTGATGGCAGCAACACTTCTCCAAAACGTTGGGACAGGGGCAACAAAAGGCTGAAAAAGTCATTGGTACTGATAAGAAACAGCTGGAGGAGCATTTTGCAACTAATTGGCAAATTGGCAATAGGTCTTTATAGGCTAATTGGCAATATTTTCCAATTGACTAGGCTAATTGGCAATAGGTCAGTAACATGACTGGGTGTAAAAAGAGCATCTTAGCGAGGCTGAGTCTCTTAGAAGTAAAGATGGGCAGAGGTTCACCAATTTGCAAAAAAATGCATCTACAAATTGTGGAACAATTACAGAATAATGTTCCTTAACTGAAAATTGTGAAGACTAACTTAAGACTAACTTAAATATCCCATTATAATATCATCAAAAATTCTGAGAATCTGGAGAAATCTGTGCGCAAGGGACAAGGCTGAAAGTCAATATTGGATGCCCATGATCTTCGGCCCTCAGGCGGCACTGCATTATAAACAGGCATGATTCTGTCTTGGATATCGCTGCATGAGCTCAGACAACACTTCCACAAATCATTGTCTGTGAAAACAGTTCACCATGTCATCCTCAAATGCAGGTTAAAGCTCTATCAAGCTAAGAAGAATCTATATGTGAATACAATCCAGAAATGCTGCCGTCTTCTCTTGGCCAAAAGTAATTTTAAATGGACTGAGGCCAAGTGGAAAACTGTTCTGTGGTCAGACGAGTTAAAATTTGAAATTCGGTTTGGAAATTTATGGATGCCGTGTCCTTCGGACTAAAGAGGACGGGGGCCACTCGGCTGGTTATTAGCGCGCAGTTCAAAAGACTGAATCTCTGATGGTATGGGGTTGCATTAGTGCCTACGGCATGAGTAGCTTGCACATCTGGAATGGCATCATCAACACTAAGAGGTATATACAAGTTACATATGATCACATTCAGGTGACGTCTTTTTCAGGTAAGACCTTGCATATTTTAGCAAGACAATGCTAAACCGCATACTGCATCCATTACAACAGCATGGCTTCATAGTAGAAGAGTCTGGGTGCTGAACTGGCCTGCCTGCAGCCTAGATCTGCAGCAAAGATGACCCAGGACAGTTAAGCATCTAGAATCCTACATAAGACAAGAATGGGACAACATTACCCTCCTAAAACTCTAGCAACTGGTCACCTCAGTTTCCAGATGTTTACAGATGGTTAAGAGAAGATGGGATTCTACACAGTGGTAAATATCCCCCTGTCCCAACTTTTTTGAGAGACGTTGCTGCCATCAAATTCAAAGTGAGCTAATATTTTGCATGAAACGATGATATATTGTCTATGTTCTAGTGTGAATAAAATATGGGTATATGAGATTTATCATTGCATTATGTTTTTATTTGTATTTTACACAGTGTCCCAACTAAACTAGATACAGGTGAAAACAATTATTAACTAGAGAAACAGGGAAGCAGCTAATGAAAACTAATTAATGAAATAAACGCAAATTAAGAGGAACAAAAGGCAATCAAAAACACCCCCTCCCGGAGTGTTGCACTATAACAAAAGTACACCTAAGTGGTGGAAGGGGAGCCAAAAACAGAAAGTCTCAAGGGAGGAAGTCTAACATTGGCCTGAATTTTGTGATGTTATAGCTCCGCATCAGAATGTCGTAGAGACTTGGGGGTGGGCTCATATCGCTTGGCTTAGTAAGCAGCAACACATGGTGACTACTTCATAGCCACGTTCTAGCAACCAGTTACAGTACCCTAGCAACCACCCCATTGACTTCCATATTGATTTTATGTAGACCAACACAAAGTAGCACATAATAGTGAAGTGGATCGAAAATGATATACGGTTTTCAAAATTTTACCTAAACGTCCATCTAATTTGACAGACCGAGAAAGGAGAGCACTGGTCTGAGAAGCAGCCAATAGGCCCATGGTCACTCTGGAAGAGCTGCAGAAATCCACAGCTCAGGTGGGAGAATCTGTCCACAGGACAACTATAAGTTGTGTACTCCACAAATCTGGCCTTTATGGAAGAGTGGCAAGAAAGCCATTGTTGAAAGAAAGACATAAGAAGTCCCATTTGCAGTTTGCCACAAGCCATGTAGAGGACACAGCAAACATGTGGAAGAAGGTGCTCTGGTCAGATGAGACCGCAGTTAAACTTTTTGGCCTAAATGAAAAGCGTTATGTGTGGCGGAAAAGTAACACTGCTCATCACCCTCAACACACCATCCCCACTGTAAAACATGGTGGTGGCAGCATCATGCTGTGGGGATACTTTTCTTCAGCAGGGACAGGGAAGCTGGTCAGTGTTGATGGGAAGATGGTTGGTTTCCCATCCGTCTCTAGATGTGCAAAGCTGGTAGAGACATACCCCAAAAGACTTGCAGCTGTAATTGCAGTGAAAGGTGGCTCTACAAAGTATGCAGGGGAGCTGAATACAAATGAAAAGATTTTTATTTGCTTAAAATTTTGAAAACCATGTATCATTTTCATTACACTTCACAATTATGTGCTACTTTGTGTTGGTCTATTACATAAAATCTCAATAAAAAACATTTAAGTTTGTGGTTGTAATGAGACAAAATGTAGAAAAGTTCAAGGGGTATGAATACTTTTGCAAGGCAGTGCATGCTATAAACTCTGCAGGGTGCCCAAACTTTTGCAGACGCCTTTTTTTGTTTTCTGTTATTTTGAAAGTGTATGAAGTGTGTGATGGAAATAAAATCTAACTTTTTTTGACATATAAGAATGTCTAATCTGTAATTTGATGCCTTTTGGAGATTTTTC
>JAZGTI010017951.1:0-11905 GCA_036877585.1 Botia kubotai
CACACACTGTATCTTTTTAGCAGTTACTCTCCAAGAAATGTTCTCACACGTTCACACACACCTCAGTGTTGCATGCTCTTCCAGGCACACTGTGTGTGATAAGCATGTATCTGTTTGGATAGCTGCACACACACACACACACACACACACACGCTGTGTGTAACAGCATGACGTGCTTCAGTCGAGGTCTTTCCCAGCATTTAGTTAACAGGCGGCACTTTAACTTGGCAGTACACATACTCACACAATCTATCTGTCTCACACCACACTTCAGAGATCTCACATCTCCTGTTCTGTAAAGCTCTTCTACAGACATCTGCCTGTTTCCTGTGGTATCGGTCATATTTCATTACCCACAAACGCCAGTTTCTCCCCTTTATGGGCCATGACATCATCTTTGATACACGACTGACTTCATGTCCGTTATATGGAGACGTGCTAAATCAAACGCTTTTCTTGTCTTATAATTGAGGCCGGAGTCAACATGTAGTGAAGAAACCTAACAAGCGAGACTTGCACACGAGGATCAGTTTCGCTGTTAGTATTGCAGTAATCCTCAGAAAACTATTTATTTAAAAAATTTAAACATTTATTTTATATATATATATATATATATATATACAGTATATATATATTTTAAAAATAGCATTGTTTCTATAAAAAAGTTCACAGTTTTTTTTCAAACAGGGTTTTAAAAGGTACATTATAATAGCTCTAAACCTTTTTATTGCATCCCTAGAAAGAAGTTTCCAAAGAATGTAAACTTAGAAACAATCTTTAAAACAATTTATGTGGGTGCAGTAAAAAAACAGCTTTCTGTATACAGCATGTCATTTGGGTATTTTTTGCCTTCTGTATCATGAATACTTTGTGTTTAGACATAATGTGTAGTAGGGAAGTATGCATGTTTGGACACAGGGCCTGAACAGGCTGGAGGTAAAACATCAAACCCTGGAGAGATGATTTCAACACACTTCAGCCTGGGCGAGATATTTCATTTTAGAAGATTGGAAGATTGTTGTGTTTATATGAAGGCTTATTGTGCAGAAAGGTACGGTCAGAGTATGATGCTGACATGAGTCTGTTATTACACGCTAGATGTATTCGGTAAGTGCGTTTGCAGAATGAAAATCAAATGTGTTGTGCAGTTAAAGGAAAAAGTAATGTTGATTGTGTCTGTACCAGGCAGATATTTGTTTGTATGTTGCAGCTAGTCAATACGTGCATGTCAGCCGTGGATTGTTTTGACTGGCAGGGGTCAACCCACATGTATAAAATATGTATAAATAAATGACTTTTTGTAAATGACTTAAAATATGCTAATGTTAGGTAGCTTTAGTTCTCTGCCACTGTTGGCACTAAAATGCAACCGTGAAAAGTCACTTGACGCTTCTACAGTGCTAAGAGTGTTGTGGGTGGGTGCCTGGTTCTTGCTAAGTTTCTGCGAATTCTGGGGTGTAGCTAAGACTGACGTCCCCATTGTGTAAACCTATGACTTTTTCATTGTTCTTTAAAAGCTCGACTTATGAACTCTCAAGCACTCTAACTGTCCACTGTCTTCCATCGTTTGGCCAAACAATTGGCCTGCATCAAAATCCTGCCATTGGTCGAGCCAGAAGTCGAAGGAAAGTTGGACCAGTCAAACAAATAGAATAACAAATCCAGTGTTTACACCGAAATGACGCACTTCATCTTTGATTTCTGTGAATTAAAAGAATATTTTATTATTGTTGTTTAACAATGTCATTTAAAATGAAGCAAGAGCAAAGGCGCAAAGGTCGTGGGTTCAAACCAGGGAGCACACATGCTGATAAAATATATGCACTGTAAGTCGTTTTGGATAAAAGTGTCTGCCAAATGCATAAATGTAAACTCAAACCAAACTCCAACATATTAGGAGCGGTAATGATGACACAGTGCGTCGTGAATGACAAATCGCATGTCCTGTGTTAGGAGAACAGAGGAAGCCTGGAGGTGAGCCAGGTGCAGGGCACACAAACCCTGTAATTGTCCCGATGTGAAGATCTTCTGCTGACTGGGAGTTTCCCCCAGTTCTCGGTTCCAGATGATGTCACAATGTCTGTTGCTGATTCTGTCCGCAGGACAATAGCCAAAAATTAGTCAGAATCCATATGTGTGCAGGAAAATCTTCCTGACTGGACAGAGGTGTTTCAACCTTTGAATAAGGTTTCTTTCTAAAATCAATTATGTCCAAAAATATCCAACAGAAACTGATCCATACAAGGAAACTGAACGGAGTCCTTGACTTAATATCTGCCTTTGTTCTGTTCATGGTTCATGAGGACGCAAAAACAGATTTGTGTTGTAAAGCGTTTCAGAATTGTGTCGAATTTGTTTTGTGCTGTATAGTGCAATGACATCATTCATTATTTCAACATGATATTTCTCTAAATTTAAAGCTGCACTTTGTAACTTTTTGTGGTTAAAAATAAGAAAATCAAATATTAAGCAAGTACATCACAGATCAGTGTTCAAACCTGCCTCCTTACCGTACCATGATTTGCAAAGGTACGTTTATAATAATAATTGATCATTTAGCCGTCATGTAATGTCGGTTTAGCATCATTTGACTTTGACAACACAGAAAGAAAAGTATGTAAAATGGCCTGCAGTTGTATGTTTCAAACAGAGGTGGCGATAGAGAGGCAAAAGTTACAGATTGCAGCTTTAATTAAAGATGTGTTCGGCATTTAATTCTCATTCCTGTATTTCTCTCTTTCCAGGTGTATCTCATCAATGTCACATACTCTGACTCCACCTCCCACATCATCTACAGGAGATACAGTAAATTCTTTGACCTTCAGGTAACTAATGTTTAGCATTTGATCTGTCTTTGTAGGTACCAACAGGTGTTCACTAGGAAGGGATTCACTGCTCTATTTAGACAGCTGACTTGTCATCCGACTAATTGATTAGTAGCTAGTTAGTTGTGGTGCAGTGGAGAGAGATTTAGCATGCTGTGCTTAAGCATGCCAGGGCGGTTTTGTCTGATTCCCCATTTCCCACACTTCCAATGTGCTTTATTAGCATAGCTAATAAACAAGTGAACACTTTAATGACCAGAACAATAGCAAAACGGACAAACGTTATAATGAAGTACAGTGGAAAGGCTAAATTAATGTGCTAATGCTAAGGTCATGGGTTCGAATGCCAGGGAACACGCAGACTGATGTCTGAATGTTTATAGAGAATCTAATGGTGTTTAATGTAGTGTGTGTTACAGGCCTCAGTCGAGGGCTTTGTTAGATTGACATTTATGGGTGTATTTTACGCAGTAAAGACTAACTCAACGACAGAGCTGTAATGTTGCGATCTCTGGACACCTCCGCCAGTAACAGTATTTGTTTTGGAAGCAGAATGAAGGAATGGGAACGTTCACACCCAGCCCTTCAGGTGCAGCTGGGTCCCTCAGTGAAGTCTGGGAGGAAATTTAGAGTGTTTGTGTGTGAAGACGAATGACTGAGCACATTTAGTTGTCGTGGTTCAGTGTTCACCGCGACAGATTGATAGTCTTCTATCAAAAGACTTCAGTGTTTAACATGGGCAGTAATGGTGGCCATGTTGCCTATAGGGCATCAGGGTGAAGTCAAAGCCTCCATTGATAAACTGAGAGGCCGAACCGACCCAGTCTATCAGTTCCCTCCTTCCCAGTTCCTTCCTCTCCGTGTGGAATAAACGGCAGGAAGAAAAACAAACATAAGGAAGAAGGATGAACCCTAAGAAGCTGTCAACGTCTTGGGTCGTTTTAAAAATGCATAAATAATTCATTTGGCTGTGCTGACTGTTGTTTTAAGGTTTTAGTAGCTAAGTGGTTTCAGTGATTCCAGGTTTAATCATTGCTTTGTGAGATCTGACTTGATTTACATTTGTTTCTAGGCTGCTCTGGTTTGGGTTTGGATGGAGAAAGTTATAGGTTAAGATCCACAGTGTAGTTCTGTACAAGCACATACAGTCAATGTTAATGTTGTCAGTACTGTATCTTTGTAAGATTTCATTGAGTGCTAACAGCAGCTTTAATTTCACCCACAATTGGCTGGTAGACTTTCATTTATTCAATTCCTGAAGTCGATCTTGCAGTGCTGTCTCGGTGCTGTTTCCTCTTTATGAAGCTAGTAGCTCATTGTCATCCGTAAGCTTGTTTTAAAGAGAAACCGAGAGCTGTAAAGCTTTTGGTTAGTGTGTCTACAGATGCTTGTACTGGTTGACTTTTGTGTATTTTAACAGACAAATCCAAAAATCTTTCTTGTGTTGCTGTTTGTGCACTGTTGGTTAGCATCAGCATGTTGCACACCTCTGGTCTTTGCTACAAACTAAATGAGTGAACTGTGTTTAAAAGCTTCACACAAACACTGGCAGCTGGTTAAACAGCGTTTAACTGTTCTCTACGATTCTGCCGTGATAGTTACGTGATTTTGAAAGTTGTTAGAGGATTTCTGTACAAACATTTATTATTGTATCTGCAATTCATTAAAACTATTTTACATTTTAGAGGATTGCTGGACAATTTGTGTGAATTTGTACAATCTCATTTGTATTGTTTTCGTACTGCTTGTGCCCCAGTCACAGTTTTTGTCCTCCATGCTTGTGTTTTTTTCAAATCTAATAAATCTACTTCATTTTAATTGTACCCACGACGGTTATGGTTACATTGGAACATAGTTACATTGCTTTTAGATGTGGTTTCTATGGGCATACTATAAATACACACATAGTACAGCTATGGTTACTGTGCAAGGACTATTGTAAATTTTCATAAGGGATGGGTGTATATTCTTCGATGTATATTAGGAAGCCTGTATTGTTTGTACTTCTAGGTTCTTGTTTGAAGTTCCAGGTCTATTTTGTCCTTTTTGGTCTCTGTGGAAAAGCCACCCACAGAGCTTGTGTATAGCTAACTCCGAGTAAAAAAAACATCAAGGCCATTTTAAACGCTCGTCTTGTAGCAATTTAGTGAAGCTAGGAAACAAATGGAAGCTTGCAACTGCCATATGAGGTTTTTCATGCGCTGGGTTTGAAACACCCACGGCTCTCTTGTGATAAAAAGCTGAAAGGATGTACAGGTACAGAATGAGGTGTTGTGAGCAGAATACTAAGCGCTGACCTCTGCTGGTCGGGTTACTCCTCTCATACTCCTTTTGAGGAGGTGGGTGTGTCTCATTGTAAGCAGTCTGGCTGGGCTCCAGCACTGTATTGTGCTCAGGTCTTCATACAGCACTGCAGATTATTGACATCTGCATAATGTAGGAGGTGATTCAAGCCGAATTTTCAGGCCTCATCATAAATTTTCTTCTTTTTATTGCTTTTGGGGGTTCTTTTTTGAAGAAGGGGAGAGACAGCTGGATATAGCGAATGATAAAATCGTTTCGGCTGGTTTGATCAGAGTTGTTAGTAATGAGGATGGATTAGTTTAAGTATGCTAAATAACGATGCTTTAAAATGAATTTCTCGATTTGGTTTTAGCACGTTGAGAGTGTTCTAACAGTAATAGTTAAACTGTCATGCTAAAACCCTCTTTGAGAAGTTGCGTCTTTAAACTCCCCTGTAAAGTATGACTAACTAGTTGACTAGTCATTTACGCAACCCAGTTTTGGGAATACATTGTTTAACATCTTTTATAAGCTATTTTCACCACGTAAGTGCTGTGAAAAGGAGAATGGAACAGCATAATCTTTTATTCAACATTATGTCGTACATTCTGAGTTCTTGATGAGTTCTGGGTGAAGTTAAAGCACAGAGGAACCTGCAGGCTCTCTCAGGGTTTATCAGCTTCAGTGTGTGGGCTGCTAATCTGCTTGAGAGAGGAATAAGGAAATTACACCTGACGAAATGACGTGACATCTGCTTTGCGTTTTTATTTCATCTGAGCTGATGGCACCCGACCCGAGACCAAACCAAACCCAGCTGACTGTAGCTCAGTGGTTAGAGCATGGCGTTAACAACGCCAAGGTCATGGGTTCGATCCCAGGGATTGCACATACTCAATGTATAATGATCAATGTGTAGTATAAAGCAATGTAAGTCGCTTTGGATAAAAGCGTCTGCCAAATGCCTAAAATGTAAAAATGTAGAACTGTATGAATATTGACCGAGGCACTCTCAGTGGTTCTGTTGGAAACATTTGTTTGATGGCTACATTGCCTTGGACTTCAAAAGCTCTGGTTTTGTGGTTATAGGAAGGTTGTTGATTTGTCTGTAGCTGCATGACTGTAATCTGTGGAGGCCTTGGAAACAACAGTACAGATCCAGATGGATTCATAAAGCACTTGTGTTCCTCAAGTGCTAAGTTCATAAAACGTTCTTTGCTAAATTCAAATCTACAACCTTTCTGTTACTTTCTGTCCCGATCTTTAACCACTAGAGTGACTCAAAATATATCATGCTGGTAATGTCTAGGGCCTTTTTCCACTTGTTTTTGGATTATATTCAGGTGTCTATATAAGATCATACTTTGTATTTAGTCTGTGTGAAACAGGCAGGTAGTTATTTGCAACAGTTTTCTGGTTTGTACCGTTTGATCCAGAGAAAAATATCTCCTACCACCCTAAATGTTTTGAAATTTCCCAAACATGAGTCCATCTGACACCGGGTAATTTTGTCCAAAACATGCTTTGGCAAATGGAGGGCCATCCCATTTAGATTTGGGAATGTGTAGGCAGCATGGCCCTACCCGACCGAAAGTCCAAAATGGGCGTCTAGACCACAAGGCACAGCAGGCATGACACATCCCAACCAACAGCCGAAGGAACTCAAGGTTTCAGTTTTTCAGGAAAACTCTTCTTCTACTGTTCTGCCTACTGTTCTGAGGTCAGTGAGGGAAGAAGGGCCCTAATTGTTGAAGCCGGATAAAGGCTTGTTTCATGAGCGGGGTTGAGTTTTAGTCAGAAGACCGACACCTCCACTTCAGAGATACACACTGCCCTTGTGCTCAGAGGAACAAAGAAGGGCTTTGAGCCTGCTGTGGCTCCTGATCTGAGGCCAGTTTTGTACAAAGAGAAAAGTCTGAGACTAAATTTAGTCTTTTACAGTCCAGGATGAACAATTTGAGGTTTGTTAATGTAATGGTTTCTTTATTTAACTATTACTATTAGATTTTTGCGTTTAAGAGAGAATGATCTCATTAACACCTCAGGTATTTCTCCCAGACGCCAATTAGATGCAGTGGAGAGCAAATGGGGACAAAGTGAGAGGAGCTAGTCAATAATCTAGTCAAGTTGACACAAAAATAAGGGAAGTTGGATCTGTGTACCAGTCATGAAGGGTTTGATCTGTTTGCTGTTGTAGTTGTGTTTGTGGGAGTGCGCTCACCGGTCTGAATGTGCGTTTATTGTGTATTTCTCTGTGTGCTGATGTCAGACTGTGGGCTCTCTGATGTTCTCTGACGTTGTTGTAGACTTTGAGTCTGTGTCACAGAACAAACGATCTTTGACGTCAGAATGTCATTGTACACCAGCCGGTTAACTATTAGAATGAGGATGGAAAAACATTGTCATTCTGCAGTGCCACGCTGGGCAACATTTAAACCCCTTGCGAACAAGTTGGCGACAGTTAGGATGGACATTTTAAATGTAACGATGGAAGTATGGCACACAAAATGATGCTACTCCCGTAAAACGCAGTTTCTGGTGAGACTATTAAAACACGACCCCTTACCTGCCACTCACTGTCATTTGTTGTTTATGTTGCTCACATTTTGGGGCACAAATTGTGCAAATAAAGTCACTTATTATAAATAATTCACCTTTCTTCAATCTTGTCTAATGTTTGGCCTAATCCTCAAACAAAAATCCCCCTCAAGGAAGGGTGGGGGCGGGAAGCCAGCTCTGAACGATGTTAGTTGTAGAGGCTTTTCTTCTGAAAGTGATGAATCTGTTTGTTTAAACGCTTCCCTCTGGAGTTTTTAACTGTGCGGTTTACACACTCTCGCAGGGATGGGCACGTCTCTCTGTTTGATGTGCTGAAGTTAGTCTGGCACAAAACATGGAAATTATTCAGAGCGCCGCAGATTAATGCGCGTCTGACATTGCAGTACCGTTTATGTACATTTAAAGCCAGCACGATGTAAAGTAGAGTTGTCACTATAGCAACATTTCTCATTACCAAGACGACACAACAAAAGCTAATGCTACTCTTTCATTTAAAATGGCAAATATCAATGTAAATATTCTCCAATTAAATACAAAAGTGACAAGAAAAATGTCTCAAGTAGACGTTACAAGTTTACAGTCAGTAGTAAAATACAGAATGACCATGTATAAGACGACAGAAAAACATACATGTCTGTGTTTCAGTAAACATTCAGAATTGTATATAAACTTTTAAAAAGCCATTTAAACAGTCTGCAGTGTGAGTTATTAGATATAGTACAATAATACTGATTGCAGTCGCTAATTAACATTCATACAAGGCACGGCAGGCTGGCTTTGCAGTTTACTGTATGCACAGGGTTTTGAAAGTGTTGGTTTTCTCAGGTGGGCTGGTTTTACTGGGGTTTTCTCTGACTGAGCCAGAACAAACTGCACCTAGTTACAACACACACACACATTTTGGGAACGGCCACTCTCCCTGGGGAAGTCCCTTGGCACACACTGATATACACTCTCTCTCTGTCTCTCTCTCTCTTTCTGTCTCTGTCTGTAGTACTGTAGCCTCTATATAAGAAGCTTTGTTTGAGACTATTGTTTGAGGCTATATATATATATATATATATATATAGGGGAATTGACACTCAAAGGTAGCTGTCACTCTGTCACTGTATCAAACTCAGTGAAAGTACAGAATGCCCTGATTATGTCTATATATACCTGGATCAGCAGAAGTGCTATATTGCTGTTCTGAGATCAGTGTGGCATTGTTGGGGTTCGTGTCTGAGTTCTGGCCCCTCATATGTGGAGAGTGAAATGAGAACAGGGTCTAAATCTGGGCGTGGGCAGACGAGATGAGCCAAAAGTCTCTATTGGTGCTGCTGGCTGCCCTAAATATGCTGATGACAGAGTCACCACGAACACCAACAATTTCTCACTGTGAGGGAAGCGTATACTAATACCAAAGCATGCACTCTCGCTCACTCTCTCACTCTCTCTCACTCTGACTATCTCTCGCCCTCTAAATCAGAGTAGAATGTCTGTGTGATTCAGGCCCAGTCGACCAATGAAACTGGAGACAGGTGAGGAACATGTGACACATAACTCAGCTTTGTCTCTGTTAGGGAGCGTGTGCGTGTGTGTGTCAGTGTGATTAATTTAAAAACTGACCCGTAGGTTACATCAAGCGTCTATGATGACACAGTCAGTGGTTTCCTGTTCCATAGTTTATTTCAGCTCCACCCGGGCTAGTCTGTGGGGGTCACACTTAGGGTCAAGTGAAGGGCATTGGTCTCTCTCTTTGTCTGTGGGATTGGTATTAAATTACCCAAAAAGTATCTTGAAAATTCGATAGAAGAACAAAAAATGTGTCTTTTTGTTGTACTGCCTTTGTGTCGCTTTGATGAGCACGTCACCAGAAACCGCAGTGATTTGTATTCAGTGTACATGTGAATGTATATTCACTCCACATATACATGTATGTGTGTGAGCGTGTTGTCAGCCCAAGTCTACACATATGTCTCCTGAAACGTGATACTGTGCTCACTAATGCATGTCCGCATGCGATTCACACTAT
Organism: Botia kubotai; assembly: GCA_036877585.1. NCBI lineage: Eukaryota > Metazoa > Chordata > Actinopteri > Cypriniformes > Botiidae > Botia > Botia kubotai. The sequence goes on from JAZGTI010017951.1 coordinate 9,679, forward strand.
CCATTAGTAACCTTAATACATGATGGACATCTGTGTCCATCTGTGTCCTCTATTAGATTCCACAAATGTAAACGCGTGGGCTGTGTGTGTGTGTGTGTGTAGTGCCGCTTTTGCGATTGTGTGTGCAATTGTATCCATGTGTGTTCTGTCAATCACAGCACAGAATAATTCAAGGAGAACCGAGCGCTCTCTCTCTCTCTCACTCTCCCATCCGCCTTTCTTTATCTCTGTCATGTTCCTCCGTTCCTTACACTGTTTACACAAATGGAATCAATAAAACTGCCTGTAACGCTGTAATCAGGGGATTTATTGCATTCTTGGATCAGTGGAACTACACTCACCCTTTGGCCAGCAGTCACATTTTACCTTGATTTAACACCGGCATGCTTAAGACGACGCTGGTCTCAGATCAGTCTGAAAGCAGCTTCTTAAAACACTGAAAAACCCTGTGTGCGTTGCCGAAAGCCAGATGGTTTATTTCACAGTACCTGTGATTATTAGTGGTGCTTATTGTGGTGAGGGATTTGAGCAGACGTGTATTTTAATGCATAACTTATCGCACTCTATTTGTGCCACACACACAAATGGTTCTTCAAATTATGCGGCCTCCTGCAGGAAAAGCATGATGCTATTACTTTTTAAAGTGATCTGAAAAATTATTTTTGCCTGGCGGACAAATAAATCCCTAGACTTGCATGGAAGAAGGGACCCAAGCTTATTATAGATACGTGGGGTGTTTTAACTTAAGCACCAGTAAGCACCCCCTCGCAACCACTAAACACACTAGCAACCATCTAGCAACACCTTAGAAACCACTCAGAACACCCTAGCAACTGCATAGCAATGCAATGACCAATGAAAAACCACTCTGATCACTTTACTAACCCCATAGCAATGACTACCCGCAACATCTTTGCATGCGACTTTTGCAGAGGCGAGCACCACAGAGGTTTTCATCAGAAATCAAAAAATCTAGTTTGTGTATTTTCTGTGTCAAGTAAAAGCATATTGAGAAGAAGCTCAGAGCTGTCTGTTCACGTTATGAAGTCTGTACACTGAGCTGTACTTGATTGTTGATGACATCGTGCAGCATTAGACCAATCAGCATGCATTAGTGGAAGGTCACATGACTGCTGTCATTACTTGGGTCATGGGACGTTTGTGAAAGAGAGCCAGCAAAAACCACCCACCTTTATATATAACTAACCAAATTCACACGCAAATCTGTTCATCATTCAGCAACTTACTCAAGATAAAGTATTTTTTGTGTGAAAAGGCTAGCCAATGATAACGGAGGTCATAAGCACGCAGTTTAGTTTAACGGGAGCCAACGAGAGGTCAGCAGGGTGGAAAATAACTCGTCATTAAGTCAACAGAAACAAAGAAACCCAGACTAACATTATAAATGGGTAGAAAAGATATAGCAGTGTGGAATATGGCCCTTTTAATACTGCAGAGCAGCCCCCCGGAGTTGCTCCATAACAATCACTGTTTTAAGTGTCACTGTTTTAAATTTCATGAAAGATGTATTAAAGCCTTTGACTTGAATGAGCCCATTGATGGAGCTGCACGACAGAGCTCACTCTCCTGTAATGTGCTGAAACTCTTTTGCTGTGTTTTACCAGGAGGGCCCCCTGATGCAGCTCGTCTAAAGGGCTAATCATGAGCTTTATGTGGCTCACACACTTATCCTTGACTTTGTTGGAGTCAGAGTCTCTCACATCTCAAATAGGACACCTCGCAGAGCAGGATTTGATGTAGGCCCCCCGGAGCAGCTCTGTGATGGGACTTTATAAGCAAATCACAAGGGATCTCTCTTGCTCTCTGTCTCTTTGTTTCTCACTCTTTGTCTTTTGTACCTCATTCTCCTCCAGGGTGGGAGTGGGCAGTATGACCAAAACCGGTTCACAGCTCACTGTAATTGTATCTCATAGAAGTGAATCACAGTGTATTTTTTAAAACAAAAAATACTTTTTTCATGCAAATTTCAACACACTGTTTCTCATATCTATATGTGTATGTGTATGTGTGTGTGTGTGTGTTTGTCTTCATTCTTATTCATTCTGGTCCACACACACACCCTCTCGTCCAGTCACTGGTTCTCTCTCCTGTCTCCCCGCCCCCTGTTGCTATGGAGACTCAGGAAGTCTTCCAGGTGCCTCAGTGGTTGGGCAATAAAGGAACTTCTCCTCTAGTCTCCTCTTCTGTAGATGTTTATCCGGAAAGC
>JAZGTI010017952.1:0-11904 GCA_036877585.1 Botia kubotai
TATCTAGAGCCAAGAGCAGCGATCAATGGATACTTGTTACAAATAAAACGAGCCTGTACTAAACATGAAGTGTTCAATGTGTAAGTGACATATTTAGGCTTTCACAGCACAGGACTGCTGGAGAACCCACATTTTCACTTGAAATTGTAATATCATACAAAAGACTGAAATGTGTGGGTCATCTGTAATTTGCTGTAAACAGACTGACTTCCGGCAAATCGATAATTGTGACAGGGTTGCTAGATCTGCGTAACAAACAAAACCCAAAGCCCAATGACCAAACATCAAAACTCAAAATATTCCCCCATACCTAAAATACATCATTTACAGTCACGGTTCTACATGACACACAACTGGATCGTGAAAATCACTGTATAGTAGTACACCGCAGCGTAAGATATTTCAATACCAGTATTTTAGTCAAATATAATTCATGCATTACGTCCGATCTTTAACCCGAGGAAAATAAAACAGCAACACTGGACTGGGGCTGCAGGGGGCGCTGTGTCACACCGGAAATCTTTGCCAGTTTTAAACTCAAAAGCGCATTTCCTTTAAAAACTCTTGGGGATGAACATTACAGTACATTACACGTGTATATGAAGACAATAGCGTAAGATTTGTACGGTGGATATTATCTGTGGTCTGTGGGGATGAGGGAGGCAGAACGCGCCTTCATGAAACGTACTGACGCAGGTAAACAAACAACATCATCAGAAACACATAATAAACACATAAGAGAAACACGAACAAACTCATGCGCTTATATATCAGATAGTTCGCTTGTATCTGTCTGTGTGTATTAGCTGTTAAAGCAGTGAGACCAGTGTAGTTAAACTTTTCTAAAGTATTTGAGTAACTGTTATGCACGGTTACTATGTGTCATTAGTTGAGAGATTATATGGAGTATTTATGTTTTTAACAAGTGCCTGTTGTATGTGAAGCTTGGCTCTGCCCACCCAGCCCCCGCCCACACCTGTAACCCCACCCAAACAGACCCCGCCCACACCTGTAACCCCACCCACCACACCTTTCAGAGCTCCTCTTCCTCGGATAGAAGTCACACAACTCTGTTTCTGTCTGTGTGTGAACACAAGTGAGTGTCATTGTGTGTGCAGGTTTCTTCTGTACACGATGTGCTGCAGCGCCACCTAGAGAACAGAAGCATGTCCGCGCTAGGGTGACAGCACTGAAAGCCTGCAGGCAGGTGTGTGTTTCTGACAGTCTGTGTGTGTCTCAGGAATACAGCTGGTCAGTGTTTTACAGGAGAACATTCAGCTGAAAGAGCCGAATAAGAGAACAGCGAGACCGCTGACTGACATCACCAGTATCACACCGTGTCACTCACAGCCCATGAGATGAATCTGTTACTGTGCTCTGTAACTGTGTCTTAATTAAACATGATGTGATGAGCAATTAAAGCTTATCTCTTCCTCATTAATCTGAGTTTCTGTCTTAACCACTCGCAACATTTTCTGATGCCACGCTGCGCTGCCTCGGCACACCGGAATTACATCTGAGCAAAAGCCTGATATTGACATATATTAAAGCTGTCAGGAATGTCAGTTTGGCTTCATTTGACTTTAACACGCGTAATAAAAGTATGTAAAATAACCTGCAAGTTAAAATAACCTGTGAGTCTTGTTTGGGGAAGCATCATAGATGTGCGCGGGTGGAGAAATCTTCCACACTGTTCTGATTGGTTGTGATTTGTATTGCGTCAGGAATGTTTTTTTAACGCTGGAATCTTGTCGTCTTGCATCTGAGTTGAATGTTCTCGAAGTCTCTTTGGATTGAAAAAGTCTTTTAAATACCAACATGACTGTCATGTTTAGATGAGAGCTGACTGTTTCTCTGACCACACCCCTGAAGACATCTCTTCCATATACACGTCTCTTTCCATGTTTCTCATTATCTCTCTCTCTCTCTCTCTTTCTTTCTCTCTCTCTCTCTCTCTCTCTCTCTCTCGTAAGGGTGATGTCAGCCATAAATGTGAAGGCCGGTCAGATGAAAGCAGTTCAGTCTCAGTCAGTCTAAGTGTAAGTCAGCTGAACCAGAGACTCGCCTTTGCTGCCACACGACTGGACACAGTACATATCGAGAGTTTCATTTTGGTTCCATTTTAAAGAAAATGCTTCTGCCAGAAATGAAAATGCTCTCGTAATTTACTCACCCTCAAGCCAGCCTATGTGCATATCACTTCTTTTTGTGAGCCAGACGCAAGTTTATTGAATAATATCGTGGCTCTTTCTAACTTTATAATGGCAGTAATTAGTGCCTGACATTTTGAAGCTTCAAAAGCTCATCCATGCATCATAAAAGTAATCCATACAACTCCACGGGTTCTAAAGCGAAGCGTCATGTCATTATTTAAATGAATTAAAGACAGGTTTGGAATGACATGGGGGTCAGTAAATGATGGAAGAATTTTCATTTTTGGGTGAACTATCTCTTTAACGTAGTTGAATGTGTGTGGCTAGTTTGTCTGCAGGGCTGCTGTTGAGGAAAGAAGCTTTTTGAAAAACCAAACGGTCGTTCAGACCTCCAGAGTCACCAGTGTCAGAGAGTTACAGAAACACAGAGACAGCTGCAGACTTTGGAGTTCATTTATATTCTGAGTGATTCTTTGTCTTTTCTGGTGAATGTTCACAGTGTAGCAGCTCCAAACAGAAACAAACTAACCAAAATCTTCAAACACATGAAAGTAAGCACAGGTTTACACTCTTCTATGCACAATATTATAAATCCTGCATATCATGAGCAGAAACACACCCAGCTAAAGGTTGTTATGAATGATCATTCTTTATTTGGTGTCTGTTCTCAATGCTGCAGTGATGGACGGCTCAGAGGAAGAGGATGAGGAGGGTCAGGCCTCCAGTGAAATACAAACACCTGGTGCTGATACACGTAAAGAACTGAGCTGAACATGCCTGTCAGTTCTCTCACACACACACACACACACACACATATACACACACACTCACACACACGCACACACACGCTCGCTGTCCGTCACACCTCTCTCACAGGCTTTCTTGTCTGTTTTATAATTTAATAAGCGTTCATCTCTGACAGCTGGAAGGGTTACACATTTCCTCTGGTGCCTTTACATCAGTGATTTATTTATTAAATCGGTAGATTAAATCATAAAGTGGTTTCTGAATGCAACTTGTTTTTCAGTCTGAGAGATGCTGTGTGTGTTGGACAGGAAAGGCATCAACCACTGACTGCCTTTTATTTTCTTTCTGTTTTTCTTTTCCTTCAAGACGCACTCTTTCCCTCGATGAAAAGTGACATTGCTTACGTAACCGTCTCGCTGAACTGCAGCTGGCCTGCGTGCTTCTCCTAAAGCACCACGAGCAGCCATATATCATTTGAAAGGTAGTTCTTTATGTTCTCTTGATACATTGAGAACACACACGGACTGTTGCCTGAATATCTGATGTAACACACTGGAAACACTTCAGGAGTTTTGAAGCTGTCATCTGATTGGTTGAATTCTACAGGAGGTCCGGGAGACGTTACATTCTTTAATGGTCCCCCTGGAGACATGACGCTGAACATTTACATTTCAGTTTCATGTCCAATGAAATCTGCGCTGCAGTCCAGACCTTCTGTCGTCAGTCTGAAGATCTGGCTCCACAGGACTAGGCTGTATAAAACTGATCGTCAATATGACAGATTTGAAAATGTAAGTGCTTAAGATTCTGTTCACGAAAACCATGCGTGGCATTACATGAGTCTGACCTCAGCTGTACAGATATAATCCAGCCTGACAAACACACATGCTCTGTCTTTCTCACACACACACACACTGCTCTCAGAGGGCACTGAGCAGTTTGGGGTTCAGGCCTCCAGCAGATGGACAGAGAGCTGCTGATGGGGCATGTTTGTGTAAGCCACACAAGGACAGGGAGAGCGGTTCCCTGGGGTGAGTTTTTAGAGGACGGACAAGCAGATGAATATGCGGGACTGCTAGAGCCCCACCGCTTCCCCTGAGGGAGTTAAGTATGGGAACTTAATGATGTATGAGAGTTTTATTTCCTCTTATATCTTAGAGCCCCTTAAACTTTTCCTCTGAGTCTGTATAGGAGGGAGGCGTGGTGTTGTGCTTTTGCCAAGGGCGGAGTTTGATCTCTTGCCCTCTGTGATGTCGTCATGGTAGCTGACCTATCATAGTGTCACCAAATATTCTTTAGCCACGCCCCCAGCAATAATACTCAGTAGTGATATATCAATTAAATTTGAAAGTTTGCAGGTTTGTGGTGAGACATTAGAGGAGCAAGCAGACAGAAGCTTTGTTGGGTTTGTAACACAAGGGTGTGTTGCTCTTGGACAAAAACTCTGGAGAAGCAGCTGATTATAAACCTTCAGCGTAAGATAAAAAACAGCTTGTAAAATGTTGATTTTGAAAATGGCAGGCACAGTGTGCAGGATGTTAGGATAGATTTTACAGCGTGTTTGCTGTATCAGCAGTGCATTGAAACATCATTAATAAACCTCTCCTGTACTAACTCTAACCGCAGCAGTGAGTGCTCTGGTTCTTAAGCAATCATTCTACAGTATGTGTGTGTCTGTATGGTGTGTTTTAATGTAAAAAACACACCTGTATGGTGTGTTTTAATGTAAAAAGTGAAACAGTGAGTTACTGTAACTCAACTGATAGAGCTCAGTTCACAGAGCGCTGTGTTAGCAGCACAGAGGTTGTGGGTTCAGAGAACACACGTACTAATCAAATGTACAGCTTGATAAAAGCGCATGTCAAACGCATGAATGTAAATACAGAAATAATAAAATGTAATAGCTATTAAAATCTAAAAATCTATTTCTCTGTCACAGCTGTGGTTCCGCTGCGAATCTCTGAATCTGATTTGTTCTCCTGAGTGATGTGTGTGTGTATGTGTGTGTATGTGTGTGTGTGTATGTGTGTGTGTGTGTGTGTGTGTGCGCGTACGCACGCTCTGGCCGTGTTTCTATGCTTCAGTGGACCGGCACTGAGGAATCTGCCTGGAAAAAATGCCGAGAATAAATGAAGAAGCAGAGAAAAAGAGTGATGGCTGTTACTATGTGTGTGTGTGTGTGTGTACATGCTTAGTCAACCATGGGTTCCCATTATGGAATGTGAAGGGGAGTAAGAAGACACACACACACAGACAAATGACTATTTTCCTCCTGGTGTGTGTGTGTGTGTGTGTCAGGTGGCTCACATGTGCTGTGCTCTGTCAGATATTCTCATCACTTTCAGCTGGTTTCATGAAGAATTCTCCCATCAGCATCACACATCTGTGTGATGCACATTTTTAACAATACTTCAGACTTGAAGCTGTTGATGTTTTCTGGTGATTTATCATCTTAGTAAATAAAAACTGCAGCGCATCTGTACTTAGTGCCCATGAGAGGGTGTGTGTTCTCATCCACTCAGCAGTCATGAACCAATAGTGTTTGGATTACTGATAAAGTCAGTTAGTCGTCTCAGCTTGCAAACCTTTGTTGACAGTTCATTATTTTACAAATCATCTGTCATAACTGTCATCACTTTACATTTAAAGACATGAACAAATGATGTTTTCCTGCACATTCAAACTGCTTAATAGACAACAGAAATAGCATATAGTGTAGTTTATTATTATTATATTATTATTATATTATGTTTGGTGCACACTGTATTATTAAAGGCTAAAAGTGTGCATTGTTTCCAGACTTTGAAAGGTCACTGTGGCTAAATCTCAGAGAGCTGATAGGATTGTGCAGTCGGTTGCTCGTGCAGTCACAAGATTTCTCATCATCGACTGTTTTTCAAATCTCTCGTTCCTCAAGACTGCCTGTCTTCAGTATCTCATTGTTTCAGTTTTAAACATCTCACTTAAATCAAAGTCCCACTGTGTATTTAAAAGGCAGTTGTTAATTGGATAGGGGGAGAGGCTTGTTTAGGTGAATTAAAATAAATGAATTTATGTTTATTTAATTAAAATGGCTGTTTTAGTAAGGATGTTCAGTTTGGTCATTGTTTGTTGTAACATTTTGACTGCATTGATGTATTTCCTGTTAAAACAGGAAGTTGGAGAAGGACATTTGAAGGGTCTTTTATTTCTCTCCAATAGCCTTTAATTTACATCATAGCCATGATTTGCTACTGGTCATTCTTATACTAGTAAGGGAGTTTTATTTGTGTTTTTGTGAACGCCTGAGTGAAAAATGAGTCGTCAGTACGTTTGTTCTGTGTTCCCAGAAGAAAAGTTCATTTAGTCGACTGTTATGAGTACACTAGTTAATCCTGTCAACGTTTATGAAAACACTAGCGTATAAATGACCTCAAAGCTAGCAGATATGAATTTAAAGACACACACAGAAAATGTGTGTATTATAAGGGGTCTTCAAAAGTGACAGTTTGGGGCCAAGTGCCTGCTGGGAAAATGGAATGGACAAAAGCGGTTTATCACTGAAAACTCTTGTACTCTTTAAGAACAGTTTTTTTCACAGAGTTTCTGTGGCTGATTGATTCAGAAAGAGACTCAAGGTGAGTTGCTGTTTTCTCATCACGTAATGATCCCTTTAAAATACATACTCAGATTTTATCATTTTAAAGTAGTTTATTTTTTCACTTTTATGGAACTTCCAGAAATTCCATCGTGATCATTACAAAGCTGTGCGGATTTTAGCTTTGAATTCACTTTCACGCCTCAGATTTCTAATCTGCACTGACGCCTCTGAGGAAACCGCCTCATTTTCATTTATTTGTCTGATTTCTTCTCCAGTGTGAAAATGGAGGGATTTGCTGGGAGACAAGGTGCTTGCCTCTCATTGGACGGCTGCCCACCAGCTGATGCCACTGGCCACATTTAACATCGCATCACTTCCTGCACATTCATTATGGTGAGATTACTGTGACAGCTGTGCACTAAATACACACCCACTCATATTTATTTCATGTAAAAATATGAAGTGTTCAACAAATAAGTTTAATTAGATAACACCAGAAATACCCAAACAGGCTTTAAAATATCTGCACATTTATTAAAACATTACTTAGACAAATCATTAACCTAGATGCACCGTGCCAACAGTTCCATAAAGAACCTGTCACAGCTGTAGAACCGTTCTGTTTCAAAAAAGGTTCTTTGTAGTGGAGACTATAAAACGTTTAGAAAGAAATGCTTTGACTGAACGGTTCTTTGGGGAACCATTGTTTGTTTTTTATTGATTGTGCTCCCGCAAAAGAACTGTTAGGTAAACATGTTTTCGGCACCTTTTTAGCAGCAGACAGCTGGCAATCCAAATGCTGAAAGAGAAGTTCTTAAAAAAGAAAATTGTTTTCTTCAGTTCCCCGAGTTTTTGAGGTTGAGCCACCAACACAGAAATGAGGGTAACAAAATGAGGAGGGGTCTTTACATTTTGTGCTTCACAGAGATGTATGTACAGATGTATGATGTGTAAGTGACACACTGCCCTGAGCTGTTTGCTACAAATACGCAAGAGAAATCTCATTCATGAGTTATTGGACAAGCTTCATAGATCCGCTAAATGTGCCGTGTGAAGCTGGTTGCTTCAGGGTAGAAACATCTACCTGTAACATATGTTTCTGTTTCTGTGGCAGTGAGCTGCAGGCGAGTGCGTGCCAGTCTGTCCTTATAGGGACCAGATTTCACCACAAATATAGTAATAGCAGTGAATTTTGACCTTGTGGGGACAGTTTTGAGGTCCTGATAAGGAAACAAGCTTATAAATCATACAGAATGATCTAGTTTTGAACTAAAATGATTTGGGTTTTCTGTGAGGGTTAGAGTCATTGTAGGGGATAGAATATACAGTTTGTCAAAATCAAAACCATTACATTAGTGGAATGTCCCCATAAAACATGAAACATCTAATGTGTGTGTGTGTGTGTGTGTCTGTGTGTGTGTGTGTGTGTCTGTGTGTGTGTGTGTGTGTGTGTGTAAGAGAGAGTAAGAGTCTCTCAACAAGAGTCAGTTTGATGAGGTTGGCACAGCACACACAGACATGACTTGTAGGGTCACTATAAACACACACACGCTCACAAAGGAATTAAGGAGCTGAGGAAATCTGGGTCGGAGCTCAGAGCTGCGAGCTTTCAGTTTGTGAGTGAAAATACAAATATATCACAATTACAGTCGGCTGCAAAGAGCTCCGAGCAGCACATGTTTTAAAATTAATGAAGATCTTGTAATGAAATAAACAACAGGAAGGCTTAACACACACACACATACAGATTCACAACACAAGCAGTCAAACACGACTCAGAGTACAAAACCCCCAGAAGAGTCTCTTGAAATGAACAGAACAAAATAAATGACATACATGAATAAACGGAGGAGAAACTGCTGGGATCTTGTGAACTGTAGGAGCTCCTTATGCTTTCAGAGATAAGAAGCACACACACAAACACACACACACACACAGATCCGGGCTGTTTACACTAACGCAGTGCAGTGTTTGCGTAACACATTCTCCGCCTGCAGTGATCGCCTCTCGCCATGAAATATTAATATTCTCTTATAAATTTAATTTCACAGCACAGGCTGGTAATATAACAGCCCCGCGCCACTCGCCTTTTCATACATTCTTATTTTTCCACCTCGTGTAATGTCGTGTGCTCGGCTGCGTAAACATTCAAAGCGTGTCACCCGTTTGAGCACCACCGAGACCTGTGGCTGAACAGACAGCGCGTCTCTACAGACCACCGTCCCCCGCGCCGCGTGCACCAGCTGCGGGCGTGAAGCGAACGGCTCCCACGCGCGGGTGGCCGCATACGGACAGAACGCCGCGCGGCTGCGCACGCCTCGCGCACACTGGTCCGCAGTGGCGGGTTGCGCGTGCCTCTGCGCGCACGCGGGCGCTGTTGTAATTTCACGTCACATCAGGTTTGATCAGCGGTCTGTCCTGAGTGAAGCAGCTCTCCCGCTGTCCGCTCGTCCTCGCCGTTTATCCCACAGCACGAATGAGGCTTCCCGGTATCGCGTGAGAGAGTCGGTGCGCATCTGGCGAATTTTGCTCCTCGCGCCCGCGTCTGGATGCAGCGCGTGAGCTGAAGAATTCTAGAGGTCGGAGGAAAAATGCGGCGAGCGCACGCGAGCGTCCTGCTGCTGCCGTGGCTGGTGCTGCAAACCCACGCGGGCTTTCCGAATCAGATCAATATAGGTGAGTGTTTGATTATTTATTTATTGATTGATCAGAGTGTGAAACATTTGGACATGTGCCGGGAGCCCAATCTCAGCCTGAATCTACCTGCTGCATCACCCGTACTGTCAAACGAGAAGTTTGCTGCATGAGTACCAAAGAGAGTGGGGTTGTTATTTACGAGTGGGGCTGATGGTTACGCATTCTGTACTGTAACTCTACGTTTAAAGTGATGAAAAGATCCTCGTCTCGTCTGATTTGGCTTTTAGGTGGGCTCTTCATGCGCTCGACGGTGCAGGAACACAGCGCGTTCCGCTTCGCCGTTCAGCTCTACAACACCAACCAGAACATCACCGAGAAACCGTTTCATCTGAATTATAACGTGGACAACCTGGAGTCATCCAACAGCTTCTCCGTCACGCACGCGTGTGAGTCTGTTTTTCCAGCACACTTGTTCCTCTGTAAGCGCGTTACAATGCGCACAAGCACACAGATGTACTGCGGAATTTATGTTCTTATGTCCAAATCATGACGTTTTTGTTTTGAAACATATGCTCAGATTAACGCGCTTTATTTTCCCGTCTCCTCTCTGTTCCTTTTACTGTTTTTTCCCTCAAAGGAAAAATGAGAAAAACTCTCCTCTGTGGCAGGTCTTAATAACAGAGAGAGAGAGTGAGAGAGAGAGAGAGAGAGAGAGATGGGTAATGATGAGTGCAGGCTGACATTTGCACATATTCCCAAACCAATGCAAGGTTAAGTGCACTCTGTGTGTGTGTGTGTGTGTGTGTGTGTGTGAGAGAAAGAGAGAGACAGACATAATAGTCTCCTACTATATAGTAGGTAAAAATCAGCTTAAGGAATAGTATGTCCAAAACCTCAGTATATGCAAAAAACAGTATGTGATCAATTCTGTGGATGCTCATCTGTTTGCTGTGCGTTGAGGAGCCGCCCAATTCAAAACGTTACACCGGAAAACTGTTAACCCAGCAGCTCTTTTCAATGTACGCTGTATAAGATACCAATAAAAATATGTCTTGTGGGTAAACTGTACGTGTTTAACAACACTTGAGTGAATTATTTCGGTTGTTGGTAGTATGTCATAGGTGAATGAACAGGACACGTCACATGACTGTGAAAACATGGCAGATGTAGTATGTCAGTAATGTATGCATACTACACCCACACTTACCAGATGGAACGCACTGTTTAAACGGTCGATAAGTAGCTACTTTATCCAATGCAGTATGTACTGCCACAGTATGTGATTCTGTATGTTGTGTGATAGCTTTTGGTTTCCTGTCATATCATTGATATTATTGCAGCAGTCATTGATTTTCCTACATGAACACAACTCTCTCACACACACACACACATTGTTTGAGGTATTTGATTGGTCCCTTTCACAAAACATATCTGGGCTTTTAGACTATTTCGGAAGTTCTTCATGAACCCCTCTCGGACTCTGGGGGTGTTTTTAAAGTTTCATGAATAAACTGTGGAGATGCTTTTAAAGACACTTTCATGGTCTTCTCTGGTGAGACCTTTGAATCGCTGCACACACACCACATCAGAGTGTGTGTGAGTCCATCTACACAACACTGTGTGTGCGCGTGTGTGTGTGTGTGTGCGCAGTGACCCTGCTGCTTTAAATGAGACGATCTGGGAAGCAGAGAAAATCTCTAGAGTTCAGAGGGGGTTAAAATAGGTTATATTTCACTGGCTCTGTCTCTCTCATGGTTTCTCGCTCTAGAGCGCGAGAGAGACAGATGAAAAGCACAGAAAGGCAATAAGCAGATGTTATCTGCTGGCTCAATTAGTAGAAATAATGAGGGAGAGAAAACAGAGAGGGAGCGATGTCGAAGTACCTCATCTGTGTCAAATGAAGGGCTGAATGAGGGGAATGAGGAGACAGGCATGCAGCAGGACAGGAACAAATAGCTTTTCATTGAAAAAACGGTGAGGAAGAGCAGCGATTTATTCCCTCTCTCTCCTATAGAGCTGCAGTGATTGTTTGTTCTCATGGGTGGTTTTCCACTGAGGCACAATCAATATTGAGAGAGAACAGGGCAGGACTGCTGAAACACACACACATGTTTACTTATCTATCTAAATGGGGACATGCCATAGACCTCTGTTGTTTTTATGCACAGCTAGTTATACACAGCTAACACACACTCTGACCTCTATCTAAACCTCTAGCCTACTCTAACTTTGTTTGCTATATTTTTATAGTGGTTTTGCAAATGAGGACAGCCCTAAAAGGAGGTTTTGCTCAGATTTGTTAGGTTTTGCTGACATTTGGGTACAAATTTGTTTCAATATATGGTTAGGTAAACCCACACACACAGCAGTATATCCACACAACAGTAATCTGTTTACATGCAGATTTAAGCAGGCTGGGTGGTACACAATGCCCCATATCGTCACAGTACTTGCTCTTGTTTTTGTGTGTATGTGGTGTTTTTGTAATGCATTTGTAGAGCATTGTGTTACCAGTGCAAAGGTTGTGTGTTCGGTTTCCAGGAAACACACATACTGATTACATTAATAAATAAAGTCTATCTAATTAATGAAGTCATGCAGTAAGGCAGTCGTGGCCTAATGGTAGGAGAGTCAGGCTTGTAAACCAAAGGTCACAGGTTTGATTCCCACAGCTGTCAGGAAGGCACTTGAGTAAGGGCACCCCAGCTGCTTCCCGGTGCTGCAGTGAAAGCTGTCCACTGTGTGTGTGTTCATGACCTGCAGTGTGTGTGTGTTCATGACCTGCAG
>JAZGTI010017953.1:0-11904 GCA_036877585.1 Botia kubotai
TGTAGACAATATGCTGAATTCATATAGGTGCAGAAATCTAAACATACAGTTAAAAAACAATGCACTAGCAGGTCTACTTTATAAATCGTCCTTGATGTATTTGCTCTGGTTCATAAAAATATTACAACTAGGAGTTCAGATGATGATTGTAAGAGGTGAGGTCAGACACTGAAATCATCTTTTAAGATGTTGCGGGGCAATCGCTACCACTCAGAGATACACCGCCGGCTTCACGGCCACTTTGAGCAGGAGAGAGCATTGACAAGATTAGTGCTCTCGGCTGATTCAGAACAACAGTGGGTTATTTATAATCCACTGCACCTTTAGTGCGATAAAGATTACCTGCCGGAAAAACGGCAGAATACAACATGCCAGTCACCTTCACAGAATTCCTGTAGCTCAATTGGTAGAGCGTCGCTCTAGCGACGCAAAGGTCATGGGTTCGACTCACGCTTTCTAAGATGTATAGCATGAATGCACTGCAAGTCAGTAAAAGTGCCTGACAAATACATAAATTGAATGTTATAAAAGAATCACTACAGTAATAACATGATTCTTACGCTCTCTATGGATGAATGCATCGTAGGCTACATTGTGCTTCCAAATGAAGATATTAAATGTGTGAGGCTACAGCAATATTTCTGTATAAAGTAATACTGCTATGAGTATTTCATCACAGAATTACTCTACACAGTCTGTGCCTCAATATTATGACCATGACACAATAATAAACCGGTTCAGTTATTTTTTGTTGATAAGACAGCACTGCATCTATACTAATATAAACAGAATGTTTTCTGCAGCAAACCTATCTCTGAATCAGGAATTCGACATGGCTCGACGCACCTCTCATTTGTAGGCAGGCTTTAATGCTATCCACTTTACATTGTAAAGTCTCTTTGTGAGGTTCCCTACTTGTTTATAAAAAGGGTAAAGTAAATCCTGCTTTTAACACAATTAGGATTAGGGATAAGCTCATTTATCAGACCCAGGCAATTTCTCTCCTCTGGATAATTCAAAAATGGCCTTTTCTTTTTTCACTTGCATTTTCTCTTCAAACAGAGAACCCTATTAGCATATTTTCACTGACAATAACATTTAGGCGATTAAACGGGTGCGGAGTGAGAAACAAGAGCGCTTTTCATCCGTCTTTAATTTAACACGCACCGTTCGCAGATGATATAAAATGATAGCTATATAAAATGAGTTGCCACCTTTGAGAGAGGAGAAATCTGGTGAGGCCGGCAATGGCACGGCAGAAAATTAAAAGGAATGTTGAAGCACCTACCAGCACCTGCAAAGTGTGAATGAGAGGGGATCATTTATTATGAACCGAGTTCAAGAGGAAGGCCCACATAAAATGAGTCGAGATGAAACATATGGGCTGCAATCAGCCGCACCAGCTTCTTACCACGAAGCTCGATTACTCATCTGAAAGTGAGAAGGTGAGGAGGCCTTTCTCATTAAGCCTGTATCATTTTCAACCCCGAAGACCTCTATTAGACTTCAAGGCAGAAGAATCAAGCAGTTAGAGGCTTGAGAAATGAAATGCACGCATTACGTAAGATGTTTTGATTACTGCGCACACTGATACAGTAGTTAGAGTAAATAACGCCGTGTGCACTTTTCACTGTTGCCCACATAATTAATGTTCTGCATAATAATGTCTGCTGTCAAAGACTTTGAATGGTTAATTCCGGCATATGTTTCCTCCATATGCATTAGACAGGATACTGATTCTTAGACTCGTCTTTAATTTACATATTTTCCTTCCTTACTGCATCCGGTTTCGCTGGAAGATTTGCATAAGCTTAGAATAAGAAACATTCCCATACCGCTAATCACATAATATCTCCCAGGTGGCAGATAAAGGGGCTTTATTTACAGCCGCTAAACCCAATGCAAGATTGAATGTACATATGTCACAAGTAGACAGAATCTTAATAACACCAGCATTGCCTGGCTTTGGTGAAATCTCTGTTATTTCAGTACATGACCAAAAGTATGAGGACATTCGTGCATTTGGTAGACACAACTTACAGCATGTTTTTTTTAAGCTAGACTGTTTTTTGGTACATGTGTTCCCTAGAAATGAAATCCATGGCCTTGGCATTTCCAGCACCGTGCTTTATTTAATTAGCTTGTCAATTAATTAGTCTGGCTATTTCATTTACACACACTAATAAAAGGATTCAAACGAAACAAGGGTCTAACCTTTTATGTTCTAACATGACGACAAACAAAACACGGTCCATAAAGCCATGCTTGACTAAGTGTGAAAGAACTAGGCCGGCCTTCACAAATCCTACATGCATTATAAATGCAGCTAAATGACCTAAAGGTTTCGAGAGATAAATATCGGACAACGCTGGATGACATCTGATGGCCTGCAAATTGATCTGGAAGAGAAATAACACAGCTGGCAATCACAGTAGACACATCCCCTCGGATCTGGTCAGAAACCCTTGTCTATTACTTAAATTGTATACTTGTAGACAACAAGGTTTGTTTACTTACTGGCTAAGGAGCTCTTCCTGACATCTGTGCGTTACAGACGCGGTCCAATGTCTTGATGCTAAAGATCAATATGAACCAGGGAAGCATGATTAACTTCAACTCTGTCTTAATTGGGATTATTGATGTGCAACTTAATTAGTGAGTGATTGGTGCCTTTTTTGGGGGGATAAAGGAAAAGATGAATTGATGGAATAGCTGGCTCTAATCTGTACCTCAGTGAATACTACAGAACATGCATGTTGTTCAGGCACATATTTATGCTTTATGGCAAGTTTGCATGAATTGTTATGATAATGGTGTTTTGACTGAATTAGCATATTTGTTTGACCTGGGAGAATTGTGTTATCAGGACGGGATTATTTCAGTTGAATTGTCTCAGAACCTTTTGTTTGTATGTGGCAACATATTTTTTTGGCTTCTGCATAAACTAAAACACCACAAGCCTCTGGGGACAAATTACACAGTACAGAACCGCTATTGACACCAATTGATGGAAAGGCAGAAAACAAGTGAGTAAAAGGGATGTGTGCATGATATTTTTCAGTCCTAAATCCCTCATCCGTGCCTCTCTCTCTCTCTCTCTCTCTGCTCCCAGTATAATTGTCTTTCCATTCCGCTGCCTGCCGCTGGATGTAGGGCTTTCGGAACGTTACCACGGTAATACTGATTGATGGAGTCGATACCTCGGCGGGTTTCAGAACATCGAGCACCCCCGCACAAAGACATGACAAATTTCGAGGAACAAATTATAATCGCTCGACTCATGAATTCTCCGAGGGAAAACAGAAATATATATATACATAGTATTATATATATGAATACTTGTGAACTTCACTTGCCACATGACCAATCGTTTGGCTCGTGAGTGGAGGTGAAAATAAAGACAAGCAGAAACTCTTACTGATGAGGAAGGACTGTCAAGCATGCTTTAAATTAGGAGACAGAGATAGAGAGTTAATTTACTGTGTTATTCAGATAGGGTGGATATACCACAGTCCCTTTAAAGGAAATCAGTCCACTCTGTGGGCAGCGAATTTACATCTTTATTTATTTGAACGGGGAAAGGCCAAAATGCCTAAAACTGTGACTTTTGAAGCATTACAGATTCTCATATTTATAAACTTCATACATTGATGACAGCATATTTCTTCTAAACTAAGTCTTTGCTCCTCATTTAAAAATGCCATTTAAATCTAGTACAACAGTTACGAAACACTGACACTTGTCACTAATAGGACTAATAGAAACAAGAACATTAATGTCATCTGTTATGGAGATGCTGGGGTTAAATCAGTCTAAATGTGACCAGCAGACAAGCATTTAAAATCAATCAGAACAAATTAATGCTGACAGCAATAGCTGGGTTTTGCTAAATGGGATTGGACTTGGCTGAAAAGAATCACAAGGCTAATAATGAGCGCCAATCACCATAACCGCCAATCATTCGCTCTCGCTATCACCCGTGATGACCTCAGAGAGCAGAGAGGTGAAGACATAATAGATATCGACAGAGAAAGACTGCACACCTGTAGCATATCAATGCAAACGTGTCACTGAGGATCCAAGCCAACATGTATTTGAAAGGTGCCATGTGAAAAATGACATATTCTGTCAGTGTGTCAATGCGACCTTTAACTCCACATGAACTATCCAGTGAGTAGTGAACACACATACATACCCGGGGCAACTAGTTGCCTTGCTCAAGGGCACCTCAGTCGTTTACTGCCAGCTGTGGGAATCGAACCTGCAACCCTTGGTTTAAAAGTCCCCCTCTCTAACATTAGGCCACGATTGCCCACCTTAAAAAGCCATAGTGACTGAATTCACCTGTCATTAGTTTTCAAAACAGCAAAAAGAAACACTACTGCTATATCCTGACAAAAAATTAAATGAAAATACATCCGAAAATAATGTCTTTAGCATTTAATATGATATGCAAAATATGCCTCTGTCAATTACACTGTCAGCTGTCAATCCCCTCTGACTTTTTAAATAGATGGAGCTGTAAGTTTGACACCGTGGCATATTCTGAATTTATTCTTACCCACAACAGAACACCATATCTGTCAATATTTATAATACTTATCTGACACGACAATACATGTGTTAGCTTGTATCTGACAATGTTCACACATTGAGTGAGAGACAAAGATTAACACCTGAGAAAAAGCAGGATATTGCATTAAAAGCCGAAAGCTTGGACTAGCATTTCCTTTCTTTTTTCAGTTCTGTGGTTTTTCTTGATGGAAAAAACTGCTAAAACCAGTCTAAGCTGGTTAGCTGGTTTCCTAGCCTTAGCTGTTTTTCTTTCAGCGGCACTGCTGTAGTACTCATGAATTAGTACGAAGATAAACAAGGAGATAAAAAAAAGTTCAGAAAAAAGGTACAACACAGCAGCCGCTGATTTTAACCACCTCTGAGAATTTTGTTTTTCCATACTAGTGATGTAGAAAGAAATACCATCACTTCTTAAACCCTGACTGTGATATAAGAGTCTCCATGGCAATAGGCAGAAATGTTGGGAGGCCATATGAGGTAAACAAAGACGCTGTCTTAGCATTGATGGATTTCAGTATCATGCCTCACGTATTGTTTATGCTGTGCTAGCATCTTCACGACCACCTGAGCTGACACATCGTGTGGTGGAGGTGCTGGGACCTCATATATTTATTCAGGAAAATCACTGCCTGAGAAATCAATTAATGCCTGTCTGTGTGAGTGTCTCACGCTTGCCACAGCCAAGCAGGGCACTTCCTGTTCATTAAATCAGTTCTCCTAATGATCTCAATCATTTGGCTGTCTGATGCAATCGCCATAGAAGAGTGAGTGACAGGATGACAGAATGAGGGAAATGAGAGAAAGATAGAGCAAGAGAGAAGGACCACCCGGTCTGTAATTAAGTCCATTAAGTAATAGAAATTTAAAAAATGTTATTTAAAAATTCTAGGAACTTCAAAATGTCCAATTTTAGATGCTGTATTAACGTATTAACGCCTGTAAGAACATTATTAATTTTTTTTTTTAAGTTTTACTAATGTTACTGCAAGAACGGTTTATGATAACTTTGAGGGAACTTTCAGAGAATGTTGGCCAATGTACTAAGAATGTTCTCTGTTAGCTGAGTGATCTGTTGATTAAAGCTTTTTGCCCCAACATCACAGTGTGCTGAATGGTGATGTATCCGTGCACACACCTTTAAATGTGATTTTTTTTGGCACACCATGCAGATATCACTGAAATGAGTGTGTTGAGAAACCACACCTGTCTGTGTGGCTCAGTAAATAAAGATGGTCTATAATACAAACGCTCAGCTGTCACGGGACCCTCTTTGCTCATGGGTACTCAATTCCACATACCACTGGACCATGCTAACCAGTCATGCTAACCCTGCTGTAAACAGCAATAGAGTGAGGGAGCGGCACCCATTTTCTTAGCCAATCAGAAACACTCTCTGTCTATGAATGGATGGGGGCGGCTGAATTCGTAGGCTTTGCCCGTGGGACGTTAGCCAAATGGCTGAAATTCTTTACAGCCATTTACAGCATAGTTGTCTTCCAGAATCTTAGAATCTGTAGGTGTATGCTGGAATTACACATGAAATTTCCTGAAGTGTTTTGTTTGTTTTTTTCGTTCCCCTGAGACCCTAAAGATGCTCAGCACGGTTCATAATGCAGCCAAAGTGAGTTAATGTTTTCAAACTTAAATACGTTGTGTATTCCAAATAGAGCTTTCTTTGATTAAAAACACCCCCAATAACACTATTATATGCTACAAGAAAGACACCATGCCAAAGCGTGTACAAAGCCACTTGCCGTACTATCCGAGACGAGCTTTAAGACTATCTTTATCAGCGTAGATTCATCCAGTGTTCCTCACATCCTGAAACAGGAGAACGGCCTACATCCTTTATGAGGTTGCGAGGTAAAAAAAAGAAGTCATCGGAGGGTCCTGAAATAGTTTGCAGTGCACACTACTGCATGTAGTAGTCTAGAGTTCATTACAATAACTAAACATGAACAAGGGCTCGTACATAAGAGATAAAGAGCCCTGTGGTTTGTTTGTGATGAGCTTTTTTTGTGGCCTGGATGGCCTTTGAGTGAGTGTTTACTGCACCTGAAGGAATGCGTGACACGGTTTAAC
This sequence comes from Botia kubotai, assembly GCA_036877585.1. Classification (NCBI taxonomy): domain Eukaryota; kingdom Metazoa; phylum Chordata; class Actinopteri; order Cypriniformes; family Botiidae; genus Botia; species Botia kubotai. The sequence goes on from JAZGTI010017953.1 coordinate 6,658, forward strand.
TCTTCTTGTGTTCTGCATTTACATGAGGCTACATGAAGCTCGCTGATGTCTTACAGAGTTCTGGTGCCAATTAGTAGTCATTACCATACAAGTCATTACCATATTGTGAGTCATACTATACCTCTGTACAAGCGAGACCCTAGAGACCCTGGAGTGGCCCACGTGTGCCTTACCACGGATGTCTTCTCAGAGAAGGCAAAGGGAGGCAGTGCCTTACAAAAAGGACAAAATATGAGAAAAAATAGTATGTAAACCACAAATTTGTCATTCAAATAACGCTGTACAACAACATCACCAGTGGGTACAGGTGAAGTGGGAGTCAATGTGTGTTATGTCCCCCTTGAGCTTAATGCATTCTTATTGAGATTCAAAAGTGTGCCAATGGATGTGAGGGGGTAAAAGTGAAAAACAGGGGGCAAGTATTATTGGCTCTATGATTGGCTGATCACCGTCAATGGGACAATGTCTACAACTGGCTAAAACTGTTGGGGAAAGGATAGACACACACACAAGCAAAAATCACCACTGCTGGTCATGTTGGTCATGAAATTAATTGAGACTGAGCAGTCAGATCGGTTAAAATACAAACTTAACCTTTATGGCACCAGCAGTGTTTTCTAAGGATATGTTGACTAGTGGTCTAAAATTAGGGTGACTCCAGAAAAACAGTAAATAATAGTAACAAAAACTATTTCTCCATAAATATGCTTCAACTGTATTATTGTGTAGCTGTTTTTAAGACATTACATTTAACTAAAAGAAACAAAAAAATACATACACCTCACAAGACTTGGATGTAGTTTTAATAGTGTGTTTTTAATAGTGTGTTTGTTTATGTAAACAAAGTCTCGAATGCTTGTTGAAAACAGGAGACTTTCCCTCCATATTTCATAAGTCTACCACACGCCACTGCCTCTTACCAATTTGAATTACAGCTAATTCAGCAGAACCATTTCAAAATGCCTTTACGACAGCCAGTGAACTACAGTGGGAGTCCTCTGAAAATTTCCCAGCCCTTAAGTATGTCATAGACGCTGTAATGGCTTTAAAGGAGCTCAGTGGCTCTGTATCGCCAAAGGTCAACATTAAAGATCTCATTTCCGCCTCCTCACAGGGTTACTGTACATCACACCCCAGACATTAGAAAAAAATTCCCCATGCTCAAAACACCTTCGAGTTTCATTGACCCGCATAGTTAGTGTCAGCGATCCCATTACCCGACAATGCGACTGTGTTCCGTACAGCGTAAAACGCGGTGCTGTCAGGCAGCGATGTTGATGGAGAGACCCGCGTAGCTTTGTCAACACGGCAGACGAGCATGTGGATGAATGAGAGGAGGGGACACCCCAGAGGAGTGTCAGAAAAGAGAGTCGTCAGTGTCACTCCTCTGAGAGAGCAAGACACGCATTCCTGGCACACGCTCACGTCCCTGCTGAATAAACACTGAAAGAAACAAAGAACTTTCTTTGTTGTACACATATCGTTGACCCGGGAGTGTGTCATCACCCATCTATACCTATCACAGTGTGTGACTGCTCCACTGACAAAAACAGCTTAAATCAGCCTGAGCGGGTTTGCTGGTCTTAGGTGGTTTAAGCTGGTCTAGCTGGTTCCCAGCTAACAATTTTAGGTCGTAAGAATGTTTACATTAAGCAACTGGTGTTCTGCTGGTTTCGCTGGTTGGCCAGCTGGTCCACCAGCCTGATCAGCTTAAAAGTCCCCAAAAAGTGCCACTAAACCAGACCAACCTGACAGGGAAACCTACAAACAAACTTAGGTTGGTCAAAGCTATTGTTTCAACAGGGTTGGATAACAAGTGCTATGAAAGCTGCTTTTCAGCACAGCAGAGTCTCTGGGTTCATGTTATTGGTACTTATTTTGTTTGACCAAATGTCTCTTTATGTTATGAAATGTTGTTTGGGTTATCCTATTTATAACATGTTTTGAGATTGCATGTGTATATGTGGCATTATAATTCATGCAAAACAATTTTCTCCAAACTGCAGTGTTGTGCGGTACAAGACCAGCCACAGTGTTCCAAAACTCAGAAGAACAGACAAAAAAGGAGTGTCTGTCTCCCCACAGATTAGCCTTATCTTCATCTCTCTCTTTTCATAGTCGCTCTCAACAGCATACTGTTTTTTTCTCTCTCTTCTGCTTCTGAGTTAGTCTGGATTGTGCTGCACAGGCCTGGATGAGAGTGGAGATGCAACTATGGCAACAGAGATGAGGAAAGAGTATTATTCAAAAAGGCTTTTCTGTCTCAACTGTCAGTAGAGGGTAAAGCCAGCTGTCGGTCTGAGGAAACAAACCCCTCTCAGTTTATGGCACAAATATGGCTTCCCATTGGATAGTAACAAGCCAGTCTCACCATTTACTCTTTCCGTCAATGGCTATGGCTGTACCTGTTCAATTCTATTGTGGAGCACCAAGCACCAAGGCTGGGAAGCTCTAGTCTTTTGGTGCTGGCCCAATTAGTGAGGTTCCCAGTGGTTCTCATGCTCCCTGGTGACCAAAAGTGGTAGAAATCTTGCCTCTGATGGACTGGTAATGGCTGAGCTCAATCTGAGTGTCTGCTGCATGAGCCTTTAGAGATGGACACAGAGCAGGGCTGTGGGAGGAGATGAGAGGTGGAGAACGATGATGGCACTTTAATTAACATCAAAAACACTCATAAATATGTGAGGAACCCTTTGAAGATTTTGCTCAGTATCTATGAAAAAAGGTGAAGGTTGTAAGATCTTTCCCAGCTAAGAATTTTAGATTACAAGAATGTTTCTCTAACGTTTCCATCAGTAACAAAAACATTTAAATTGTTACTTTAAGAGAACGTTAGCAATGTTCTGAGAACGTTCCATGTTGCCTGGGTTGAGACAGGCAGGATATAATAAACGTAATACTTCATTGTAGTCCATAAAACATAAAAACACAAAATCCCTCCATTGTGGACAGCAAGGCAAATATGTTTGACTGTTTTCTACATTGCTTTTGTCCAGTAGTTACAAAGGTGTGCTCTTTACATGCTTATTTTGGAAATATCATTGTCAAAAGTGAGTAATCCGGTGTGTTAAACAGAATGGTAAAATGTCTTATAGCAGATAATTAAATGCATTTCATACTGGCTGTTAATAAGGTAATGGGCTTTATTTATGCCCTTTGAATAATCACAAAGCACAATATACTGACTGTAATGGCAAATAAATGTGCTACACTTTCTTTCACAGGTGATATAATGCACCTGACACACTGAGGCAGAGTCTTTTCATGGTTATTAATACTATTTATTAAATGGATAGTTGTTTAAAGTCACTGAACAATTACTATACACTACATACAAGCTTGTGACTCCAAATTCTAAGTAAAGGCATCGAATTGTAATGTTGTTTGGTAACCGTAAAGAGTTAAGTTATTGCTGATAACTTTTAACATAAAATTAAACTATTTTGATCATAGTATAGTTTATGTTTGTTATGACTATAAAGTGTTTCTGTAGCTCAGCTGGTAGACCTTGATACTTGCAACATCAAGGTCTTGGGTTCGATTCCTAGGAAACACACATACTAACAAACAAATAAATTGACTGCAGGTAAGGGACTATAAGTAATTTGGAATAGAAGCATCAAGCAGTTGCATAAACATAAATGTAAGTTGGTTTTAGGACACTTGATTCCATGTGTTACAGTTATTTATCATGGCTATGTTTTTAAAGATCACTCCACATTCTCTCATAGCTCATTACTTTGCTAGTATCTCCACAAGTCTTGCATCACACGAACACACATGCTGTGAATCAAAGACACTCCGGCATACGCACAGCTAAAACCTGCCTGCTTTTAAATTCTTTTTGAGTAAACAAATTTGCCTTCGTTTATATCTCTGCTGGCCTTTTATGAAATGAGATTCAGACATGAGGGTTAAACATGTTACGCAAAGACACACAAGCATTTTTTTTCTATAACGCACAGCGTGATTTTTAAAATGCTGATTATGCATTTAGATCAAACCTAATTTCCTCTTAGTTGTCAACATACCGTCTACACCACTGGCTCGATTTCATCTGAAACGCCTTTCTTTACAGCTGCTTGTTTGATGAGCGCCCTTTATGTTTCTGACTCACGGAGGGCTTGCTAATTGCTACGAAATAAAATCATCCTTTGATCAGGCGTGGGCAGCGAACACAGAGTAATCCTGTGATCTGTGAGATCGCCGCCTTCACGTGCTGCTGCTTGCCCTCCGTAACACTGAGTGGGAGAGAACGAAACAACAAACAGCAAAAGACAAGCAGTGTAAGACACTGACAATTACATCCATCATTTAGAACATCTATGTTGTGCTATACACCAATTTGTGTCTTTTAACCAATTTTCTTCAAACGGTGCCAAGCGATAACGTTAATACAAAGTCTAAAAAACTGGATGATGGCTGAAACTTTCAAAATAACATTTTTAACATTTCTGTTACTAAATGTAAACATTATGGAAACATTTTCACAGGCTCAAATTGTTAGCCGGGTAATGCCCACGGTTTTAAAACTAAATGTGACACAAGCTAACATGATTGTAGCAGGCAGGTGGTCACTTACTTCAGGCTTACCTGTTGTGTATTATGGATGACTAAACAAGAGGTTTCAAACTAACATGTGTAAACATGTAGGAGTCACAGTAGGATTTGAACCGGGAAGGAGTGGAAGGTGCGGAACACAAGGGTCAATGCGGGATCAGACACTTGATATCCTCCCTTAAGCATTACTGCTAGGCCCCAATAAGGCCTGAAGACATTATGCAAATAGCCGCTAATGTGCCACGCATCAGAGATGAGCACTGCTCTCTGCACCCTCCCCCCGATGCCACAGATACGCTGACGGGAAAACCGCAGAACAAAACTGCGGGAGGCACAAGAACATTTGAGATCTTCAGACAGAGAGCGAAGGAGAGAGGGAGCGAAAGAGCAAAGACTCTGATGGAATTTCAAGGGCCATTCTGAAACGATGGTTCTTTCTCGACACATCACATTTAATTGCTTATATTGCTGTTGCTATGGAAACGGCAGAACACTTTGAAGCCATTACAGATTTCCCTGCAGTTCTGAGGGTGGGGGAGATGATGTTATAGCATTGAGGTTAATAAACTCTAAATGTTGCACGTGTATAAACATACAGACCCTTGAATGCTAAACCTTAGAGGACACTTCAAGCAATATAGAGAGGTGAACGGCTAATGTTTGATAACAGAAGGTGGATTATGCAAA
>JAZGTI010017954.1:0-11904 GCA_036877585.1 Botia kubotai
CAATTATTTGAGCCATTTTTCCTCATTAATCTTACTGTCATGATTTAAGTACCTCTCTGTAACTGTGTTTTGCCAAGAGCTTAAACAGAGCAGAAAATTTCTTCATACTTTGTAAAGTCAAAAAGTTTTAAATTATGCTAAACCCCTCATCCAGTCATTTTTGTTTATTCTGTTCTTTTGTAGTAGGTCGTGTTCTGTCGTGTGAAACTTTTGACTGTGATTCTGCTCTGTGACTCAGAAATACAGCTAATGTTGGCCAGGACACTGTACAGTCCCTGTATTGGGTTGTCTTTGTCACGCGTCACTGCTTCGTAGGCTCATACTTGAACAAGCTACAGGCCCTTTATTTCAGGCAGACACTCCAGCTGCTGTGCAGTATTCGTGTAATAGCATGTGTGGTTTAAACCTGAAGCTAATCAAACTGTGTAACTGTAATAGTTTAATAGTAGTGTCATTTTATGTAATGACTGGTGAAGTATGCCCACATAAATTGTGCTTCAAATATGAAGCAACCTATTCTACAATGTGTATTTTTTTTATAGCAGGGTAAACAGTTTTCCTAGTGGGACATCAGTCAGTACATGGTCATTCGTTTATCAACTGTCATGCATTCCCTGTGCATTTCTGTGCATTTATGATGCCTTTTCAATTGCTGCAGGTGTAGATGGAAAAAAAATACAGTTTTGTTGTCGGCATTCAGATTGGGACATGCCTAAGGTTATCTTGTATACTATCACTATAATATCTTTAGCAAGACCGATTTAGTTTGTGTTTACTATTGTTGTCATCATTGTTAACCATGGTTGTTTAATGCATTGTAGCTCTCACCTTCAATATGGAGTAAATGGGTAAGAAATTCTTTTGAAGGAAACTCATTTCTGGCTCCTGAATTGTTCTACTCTGGTTACATTTTTTATTCATTGTATTGTTATGTGTACACTGTGGTTTTACAGGGCCTGCCAGAATAAATTCAGTTTATGTGATAGGCTTTAGGGAATGCTGCAAATCTGCTGCAAATGCTGTAAAAAATGTAGTTATTTACAACACTAGAGGGTGTTTATGACCCTTAACACTTTTAAAGTCAATGTGAATTTTTTAAGTGGTATTAATTTTGCATAATACAAAAGTTTCTTTTTTTTAGATTTGTTTTTTCTACAAAGTGTTAACTTGTAAAGCCATATGTGAAGGTTGGATTTTGCAGCCTTGAAATGAGCCATTCTTCAATGGACAGACACCTCACAACCAGCAATAAGACAATTTGTAAAGAAGTCATTTTTTTAACATTTAAACTGAAGTTTACTCAAGATTTTCTATCCAGAGGTTTACATGAAATCCTGCTGTATAGGCTAACTTGTTTTAAGTTATTGAGGTAATTGCAATTTTAGGGAGTCTGGGTGACTTTTCACAAATCTGTAAATGTGAGTTCTGAAATAAAGGTTGGGACAATGATAAAGCCACCTAGAGCGTTGTCAATTTGTTTGGTTCTTAAATATCTCCTTAACTTGAACTGTTATAGTCATCTACTGCTATACAAATGCATGCCTAAGGAAACCAGTCACTCACAGAATTGGCTATTCTTGCTACACATTTGAACTGACATAAAAGGATCAGGAGATTTTATTTGATAAAATTATATATTTAATTTGCTGTCATGCATGCATACCAAAGTCTTGTGATACATATGCAAAATGCATATACATTTGTGTTTATTTACTTCCTTTAAGTCTTCTACATACGTTGATAAATCATATTATTTATTAGAATTTGTCAAATGTATTTTTATGAGCTGTGAGCTGAGCATCGAACTTTTATTTTGACGTGTTCTGTCGTGCCGTCAACAAGGCGTTAATGTAAACCAGAGAAAAAGCAAAGAGCAGACAAGATTTTTGCTCCGTAGTGATTAAGAAATAGTACGTCAATATAAAGAGTAAATATACAGTAAATCGTCAGAGTCGGCTCTGAAAACTCTCAAACACACTGCACATGCGCATTGGTAATTTGAGGTAAGATGTATTTGAAGAACTGCGCTAAACGTAAAATTGGCACGCATGTTATTTTTTCTACCGTATTGAAGAGCCAGTTGGATGTACTAGATGTTATGGTATTGATCTGTATATCTGTAACAGTGCTATAGAGATTTTTCTCTGTTTGCTTTAATTCCTTTGATCCTTTTGAAGAACCCGGAAACACAACGCAAAGGGACAGAAGCTGAAACTGACAGTTTGTGTTCATTTAGTAAGTCATTTATTCTCGTCATTGGTAAGAATTTTGTGATTTTGTGTGTGTAATTTAACCCGGTTTTTATAAACTGTTTAATAAAATATATGTGCATATACGTACATTCAATATGCCTAAAATATGTTCCATTGTTTGCAGTGACAATATGTATGACTGAAAAGCGTCTTTCTAACCGGTTAAGTTATTAAAAGGGCAATGTGAAAAACATTGTCCTTTTACAATTACTGTTTTAACTATAATATTTTGGTGGAAATGTTGGTTATCATTGTAAGCTTTTGTTAGTGTAGAAATTCTGTGAGGAAAGTCAAAGACCCAGCTGCAGATCTATTTATAGGAAGAACACTATATAAGGATTTTTCTTAAGGGATTAAGAGACCATCAAACCAGTAAAGTAGTAAGTTAATCAGAAACATGAACTGCCAGCCTGGATGGAATTCTTAGGATTGAGAATGAGCTGTCATGAATTGACTTAGAACAACAGAAAAAATTACAGCATCATTGTGACTGCAGTCTAAACTAATGAGAATAAATACTTGTTTTTATGTCAGATCTGAAAGGGAGTTCCTACATTAAGGCAATATGCCTGATCTTTGGCAGGATGCCATGGACCATGCAGTCACCTTGGCCAGAAAAGCAGGAGAGGTAAGAATGCCTTTTTTAAGGCTTCAGTAATATTTAAAACTATATAATATACTGGTTCCACTGGTTATAATATAAAATATTTAAAGAACTTATAGGTCATTGTTATTGAAAAACCCTTGTGTCTCTTTTGGCCTTAGATTGTGAGGGATGCTTTGCAGAACGACATGAAGATCATGTGTAAAAGCTCCTCTGTGGATTTGGTCACTAAAACAGACCAGAATGTGGAGCACCTCATTATTACATCAGTGAAGGAGAAATTTCCAACCCATAGGTATAGAGCCCTCTGTGCTAACACGGGATAAAAATACGTCTAAACCATTCAATGCATATTGTATGGGTTCTTGTATTGTGTTGGGTTCTAAGATCTACAAACTCTAATCCTGTTTCAGCTTTATTGGTGAAGAATCCGTGGCTGCCGGAGAACTTTGTGTTTTGACTGACAATCCAACATGGATTATTGACCCTGTGGATGGAACCACAAACTTTGTGCATGGGTAATGTATTCAAATTTTATTCACTGATATGGCTCTTCATGGTATAAAAATAAAAAACGGAAATGAGACTTTCTAAGACATTGTATAGCAAATAACCAATCAATGTTTGATTTCCATACCTTAAAACAGATTCCTTTGCAGCAGGAGGGTACACAAAATAAATATGTTTTCCTTTGTCCAGATATCCATTTGTTGCTATATGCATTGGCTTTGCTGTCAGCAAAACGGTAAGCATCATTTGCTTTCTATTGCTCTCTCATTCATTTTAGAATAACAAAGTGACACGGCTGGTAATGGATGTTCGCAACTGTGTGACGGGACGCAAAATCGGAAACTGATGCTTTGCTTCCGCTTTGTTTCCTTTAATCAATATAAGTTTGTGAAAGCCTCAGTTATCATGTCTCTGAAGGGTTGGACATTAATCCAGTTGAAAGAGCAGCTGTCAAATGAACTGTTCTTCTCTTGCAGTTAGAGTTTGGTGTGGTTTATAGTTGTGTAGAGGACAAAATGTACACTGCTCGAAAAGGAAAGGGTGCGTTTTGTAATGGACAACCGTTACAGGTGTCAGACCAGAAAGGTAAGCGAGACTCAGTTGATCTGATTGTGTTCTGTGTCTATATGATGACGGTCATTGGAATTCTATCCAGTTGTTTCTATATTGTATGATAGAGATCAACCAGTCAATCATCGCTACAGAGTTTGGCTCTAGCAGAGATCCTGATGCTGTTGACAAGATTTTTTCTAACATGAGGAAGATCTTATGTTTGCCAGTCCATGGGTACGTGCTGTTTTTCTTCCATACGCATAACCGTATTTACTTACTTTATATAATGTATAGTATTAATATAATATATAGAATTTATATTATATAATAACTAGTAAATATATATGTATGAATGTATATTAAATTTATATTTAAAAGGTAAATATGCTTTAAATATGGATTTACCGTGATGAGGTAAATTATTTATATATATTTTAATTATTTATTGATAAGGATTCGCGGTGCAGGATCTGCTGCCATCAACATGTGTCTGGTGGCATCTGGTTGTGCGGAGGCTTATTATGAGTTTGGGATCCACTGCTGGGACATGGCAGCTGCAGCTGTCATAGTGTCTGAGGCAGGAGGAGTTCTGAAGGATGTTGAAGGTGAGGAGAGCGCTTTTAAGTTTGTTGTTATATAATTTAGAATGTTTGATAGTGTTGGGTTTCATTTCCTCTAACTCATGGAGTGTGATTGTATTTGTTGTGTGTTGTATTGATGCAGCTTGTTTTAAATGTCCTCAGGTGGCCCATTGGACCTGATGGCTAGAAGAGTTGTTGCGGCTAATAATGAAATTATTGCAGAAAGAATCATCAGAGAGATTGAGGCATTTCCTCTTGTTAGGGATGATGCACCTGTAGAACCTATAAAATAAATGTCTTAAATCTGTCGTTATTTTCACAATGTATTCTCTGGGATCTTTTATATTGTATGTAAATTACTGTATGTTTTAAAATGTTGGAGAAATGCATAAAATTATAATGCAACTATGTATTAAATTAATGTATACACCTTCTCTTGCGTTTACCTACTGAATGTGCTATTTTTTGTTTTCATTAACATGTAAACTAAAGCTATTTACTAGTAATATAATATTAACCTGTATAGGTTTTAAATATTTTTTTAATGAACAACGCAGAGCACAAATTATGTTTATGTGCAGGAAAGGGCATATACTGTGTAGCCGACTTAGTATAAAATTAATAAAAAAACTAACAAGAATTAAGTATGAATTGACCCTAATTTCCAACCATTAGAGAATTTGAGTGAGTGTCACTCACTGAGTGATTTAAAAAGCCACGGTCTAAAACAGATTAGAGTTGAGCATACAATACAGAGGTTTTAACAGTTCATAATATGTTCATAATAAAAAAAGGATAGAGTTTCTTCGTCATTGCTGTTTGCTCAGCTCTTTCATAAGCAACCTGCAAGGGTAAGCTGTTTCTTCTCTGTTAGTGAATAGAGACAGCAGAAGTCCAGGGCTGAGCTCTGATAGGCTCTTCAATCCGTGAGTAGCAGCAGTTGCTGTGATTCCTCGGGAACAGCACGACTCAACACGGAGTACCTTGGTGCTCCTGCAGCAGAAGAAGAGGAGGAAGGTCTGGGAGGAGAGGCTTTCCTCAGTACAGAGGCTGTAGTGCTGGTTAAAATGACCCTCTCTTTTAAAATCTAAAAGACAATAATACACACCTCATGATTGGGGCTGTCAATCAATTAAAAATCTTAATGCAAATAATTAATCTGATGATTCATATATTGTAATATTGTTGCAAAACAAAAATGACTGAATAAATAGTACCAGAAGAAGCTTTTGAAATCTATGTCACTATAGTGTTTGTTTTATTTTGATATCACTGAACAATAGCATCATTGGCCTACAGTTCACAACAATTAATTCAACTTTTAATTGAATTGGAGTTGGTTAATCTAAGGTAAATTTAGTGGCCATTCTTACAGCCATACTTCATAAAACAGGATTAAGAATTTAACATAACTGCAGTGCATATAAACAATGCTTTACTTTAAAACTAATCCATACATTTTTTTAAAAATGAACAAAAATAAGTTATCAAGTACGTAAAACACTGGTTCTAAAGCAGTCTCCTTTTCTAACCATGATTTGTAACAAACTTATAATAATGATTTACAATTTGGGCTGTTGGGTTTGATTTCCTGGAAAATAATAATGATTTACAATTTGAGCTGTTGGGTTTGATTTCCTGGAAAATGTCAGTTTGAATTTATTTGTCTGGGTGGTTGTGTCACATTCATAAACAGAAAGAAGATGACCTCATCTTATCGCATGTGCGGGTGCTGAGGATGGTGGAGCGTTCATAGCTTGTTCTTATATTAGTTGCTTAGAATTTCATCTTGTCATCCACATAAAAAAACTGCAGGTAATTTTATGTTTTAAACAGAGATGGCAATAGAGATGTAAAAGTTTCTTATTGCAGCTTTATATGGTAATATAGGTGATATTAACCAAACAAGCACTGACCTGTCGAAGTCTGTGTTCATACTGCTGATCTGTCTCTGACGGTTGTTTCTTTGGGATTGGCACTCTCCATCGGCCCAGTTCTGCCCTTAACTCTGCCCCATCAAACAGTACCAGAGGGTCCAGCGCATTCTGGTTTATTAGCTCCACCAGAGACTCTTTATAATGTAGCCTACAAAACATAACACTTTTCTGTATTTATGTAAGAACATATTTTATTGAATGACACAAGATAATATCAGCTTTGAGACCAGTTCTTCCATTAACTGTTGCTTACACGCAGTAACCGCTGTATTCAGGGTAAGCTAGTCGTCCACATGGCTCCTCTTTCACAGCACCTGTTTCCTGTAAATCCATTACACCACATATACCTGTAACAGACACATTTTAAAATGTACCGAAATATAACACAAATGCATTAATACAAATGACACATATAGACATCAATAAAGTACCTTTTAAGTGGCCCCCTATTGTACCTTTAGGGCTGAACATTAGAGGATGCGACACTCTATAGTGCTAAAAAGGTAAGAAGTACACAAATAGGCATATATATAAAATAAAAAACTAAGCATATATAAATAAAAAGCACATGATAGGGACGGTTCTCACCTGCAGCAGTTTCTGTAGTCTCTGAACACTCCAGTCTCTTAAATGATACAGGCAGTCTCTAGGGTGGTGAGCGTGTAGCCCTTTAGCTCCACAGTCAGCAGAAAAATTACAGGCCTGCAGAGACAGCATTTATAACAACAGATTCTCATTATTCACAATTGATTCAGAGCTATTTGGAAACTTAATAGAAAAAATACAAGAAACTTACAGAGCCCTGTCGGAACGGCTGACTGCAGCCGCCACAGAACTCATGCCGGCACTGAGTGCATTTGAAATGCAAACAACCTCCTTTAGCCAGTAAGAAGCGGAATTCGCATTTTGGACAGTCTGGAAGGCACATGCAAAATGTTGGGAAAGTTAATCCGTGATGCTTTCAGGATCAAGGGGACCTTTAGAAGCTGATGTGTCTTATTCACTAATTCATTACCTATTTCGTTCCTGCTAAGCAGCTGCTCCAGCTTTGAGTTCTGATACTCAGAGCTGTTAAGTCGCTCCCACTCTTTGAACTTCTCGCAGGAGACTTCTAGCATCACGATCAAGAACCTCCATCAATAAGAAATCAGGGGCGCTATCAAAGCGACTGGTGCATGTTGAATGTTTGGGATGTTCTAGGAAACCTGCACAAAAAACGATCTGATGTTTCTGAAGAGATCACCTACAGGCTTTTTGCACTGAAAGCAAGTGCTTTTCCCACAGCTGGGGCAGTCCATCCTCAGCCTGTCTGCTTCATGAAGGAGCCCAAAGCAGCACTAGAAGATAAACACAGACACCTTTTAAAAAATGTACAAGTATAAAATGCTACTGTACTCAGACTTGAGTTTACAACAAATATGGAAAAAAATGGAACTTACGTGTGCACACCAGCGAAAGTTGGCCATTTCCTGCAGCGCCTTGTCTCTGAGTTTGCTTTGGAAAAGCTTGTGGATCTGAGGGTCCAAATAATACCTGATCTACAAGAAAAGATTAACAATATATTATTGCATATTTTATCTAATCGGTTACAAGTTAGGACTGATATAGTATTTTAATAAACCAGGCACATGGTACTCTTATCAAGTTTGAATTTAGTTCGCAACAGTTCTCAAACCCATGTCCCCTTCTCTTATTCCATCACTTCATGTCAAAGGCTATAAAAACTGGTTGGAGCTTCACACCTGTGTGTCGAGTAGACTGAAGTACTCCATCGTCTCCTCCCTTCTGCCTCCTCGCACATCAGGCAGATTACAGAGGGGACACACTGCGTGCACTATGCTCTTTTCTTTAATGACAGAGGAGAAGTATTTCTTAAAACAGCTCTCACAGAACGTGCAGGAACAGTGTGTCATGGTGATCATCTGAAGAGGATAAACGAGACAGATACACAAATTCAAGGAAGTATTTAAACCAATGTGGCTTAAATAACTTATCTGCATTAATAATACGGGTGCATTTCATAGATTCTGACAGGAAAATGCTCTGGTCATTGTCCCCTCAATATCTGATATAATCAAATTATATTTATTTCTTAAGATTCATCCATGTGCATATGATATCAGTTGAGATAGTTAAATCACTGTGGCTCAATTTGTTTAAGACTAGCGGCCAATTCATTTATTCTCACCCTGTTGACAGATACTTGCTCCTGGCAGATGGGGCAGTCATGGGAGAGATACTTCAGCGCAGAGGGGAGGTCTCTGCATGACTGCACCGCTTCCAGCACATCTGTGGGGCTGAAGCTGCAGTTGTCCAGACTCACAATGCTCTTAAACATTTCAGCTTTCTCACCCTGGACACCACCTGGGATCTGACAGCAGGTTGTGTGTAAAGTGCAATCCTGTGCAAATGAGCAAGTGAGAAGCAGGTGAAAAAGATATTCCAATATGGCTAATATTCTTACCTCCATATCTTTAAACCTCTCAAGATGAATAAGATATTGCTGCTCATGAATTGCTATCATCCTGTCAGGGTGTTTTAGAACCTGCTCAGCATCTGTAAAAAAATAAATGAGACAATCACAAAAATTCATTGATACAGGCCTGAAAATGACCTGTTGAAACTAAAATGGTTGCAGTCCATGAGCCTAATACTGGTGTAATAATGATCTTTATTATTTTTAAAGAAGACACTTGTAAAATTTGTGCCTGAGCTGGATATTTTTATATTTTAAAATCACAGTAACAAAAAAAAAACAAAAGAACTATATGAGGAATAGAACTATATGACAATACCTATATTTTCCGAGAGAGAAAATTAAACCTGCTTTATTTTATACATTTGTGACATTGTTTTCTAGCTATTTTCATATTTTAATGACCATCAGTGATTAGAAATCTATTATCTAGAAAAGTGAAAATTAATCTGTATCAGACTTTCTGTAAAATAATCACAAGTTAAAATTGTATTAATTATGATAACTCTAAATGATTGAAACACCTCCGATCGGCTAAATTGGACAAAATGGACAGATTCTGTTGCCATTATTAATCATAACATATAAACCCACCTGACAAATAGTGAATGTGAGCACCATAAATAAGACAAAAATATGTTTTTGGGAAAAGTATGTGATTTAGAGAAAGTACTTATGTCCCAAACCTCTGCGGTGTCTGAAGATGACGCAGGCCTGGTCTGGACACACAGCAGGATATCTGACATCCAGAACCTCTCCTCCTCCATTGCGCTTCCTCTGGAAGTAGATGGTTAGCTTGTTTTTCATCTTGCTGGGAGAGACACCCACAGGAAGCCTGTTCACCACCAATGTGTGACGTTTATCCACCATACCTGGGTGAGCTGCGGGGTCATCAGCACAATCCTGGCTGTGTACCCCAGCATCTAAAGTGTGTTTAAATTTAATGGAACATCAGCATTGTTTAAAGGTGCACTACGCAGGATACAAAAATTAAAGTTTTGATGAACTCATACCTGTGTAACTTTATACAGTAACTAATACAGTAAATAATTTAAGCTATTATTATGCAATTAAGCTATATTTACAATCATTATTTACTATTTAAACCTAAAAACAAGTCCCTATGTATTATAATTGTGTTAAACAAAAAACACACATTCAATAAAACATACACATTTAAAAAAAAATTGTTGGACCCATAAATAGTGACAGAATTAAATTACCAGCAAAAAAAACACTTTTCTGACTGAAAATAATTTCTACACTTCTTTAAGGTTTTCCTAAAACTTGTCTCTGTGACGCTGCTTTGCAACAATGCAGAACTTTGAGAAGCGCTATAGAAATAAAACGAACCTGACTTTAAACAATCAGCATGTTCATAATAATGCTATTAGCAATATGTTGTTACGCACCTTTGTCTCTGATGTCCAATTGGTACATGTTGGCTCTTTCTAACTGAAGGATTTGGAACAGGTCACCCACTTCATTCACATCAGAAGAACTGCTAGTTGAAGCTAAAACAGAGACGATCATAGATTCATTCAAATTATTTAGGAAGAATAATCTATTTAAATATTTAAATAAATTACCCATGGCAGGAGAGATGAAGGGAGTTGTTTGGTGGTTAGCCTCTAAAGCTTGTGCCTCAAATGTGGTCCCGAAACTGAGCAACTTTTGTGTGTATGATCTTTTCAGCCCACTCATGTTTTTCACACTGGTCTGGGACAGACTACCGTTGGACTTTGTGCTTTTGGGCAGGGCTTGTGAGAGAAATATCATGGTTAGATAGGAAATGAAAATGAAAGTCACCAACATCAACTAAACTAGCAAAAATGACACTGTACGCCTGTAACAGATTAGAATGCTGATTTTGTTGTGCATCAGAGAGCATTATGCCGGTACATGATTTCAAATGGTCAAGCGATGCACTAAATATTACAGATGTTCATGTGCCCTTATTTCTTATGGTAAGGGTACAAAAGATGATGTGAACGGAGATACTGTTGAGACTAAATCTTGAAATTACTAAATTATTCATGCAAAAAAGCATCTCCATATTTACAAACCCAATTAATAAAGCAATCTTTAAGGACATTAAATATAACATGCAATTTCAAAGCACAAGTATATTGTTCACTCTGTGCAATGTTGCACAAACAGAAAATGCACTAGGCAGATGTCTTTGACTGTTGTGACATGTCTCACTGTATTTTCTGTGTGTTGTGGAGAGTACTGGATGTTTGAGAAGCTAATCTTTTTAAACATGTTTTGAGATACCGGTTTTGTTTCATTTTGATGCTGTCCATTTAGTTTATGTTTAGTATAGCCACATTGCAACTGCAATTGCATTGCAACCTCAGATACACCTGCTTACTTCAAACAATTTGTAGATAATAATGAGTTTTAATTTAATATAATGCAATAAAATGTATAACTTGAATGCATTGCAAGTTGCTTTGGAGAAAAAAGTTTCTCAAATAAAAGGGGATGTGAGTGTAAAAAAGAACATTTAAAAAAAAACGTTAAGTCCTTTGAAGCATTTAAGCAGTGAAAAATCATTTCCACGTAAGTATTTAGAGCACAAATTTGATGTTTACTATCGCTAGCATGCTGAGTCAGTGATGAGGTGGACATTCCATGTTCAGCTGTTGAGAAATTCTGCATGGAACTGCTGCCTGCATGCGGCCAGCTGCAGCACAAAAAATAAACAAAGAAGGCTAGGGTCAAATGTTCTTTTACTATAATATACGTTTTTGAAACTATCACTAACCTGCCATATGGTGTAACAGGGATTGGGGAAACAACCTGCTCAGATTGGGGAGGTAGTAAGGGGGCTCTGATTGGATAGGTGGCAAAAAGGGGAGTTTCATGCTGAAAGGCACAAATCATTTCCTCCAGAACTATGGACAAGTTTGACCACCCCTGGGAATCAAATACCAGAGTAAAGTCCAGAGTAAAACACACAAATGATTACAGCTTTCAAAAAGAATGA